>PVKV010020522.1:0-33240 GCA_004027835.1 Alouatta palliata | reverse complement strand
TGGTGAGCCGAGATCGCGCCATTGCACTCCAGCCTGGGTAACAAGAGCGAAACTCCGTCTCAAAAAAAAAAAAAAAAAGACCAGGAGTTCAAGACCAGCCTGGGAAACAGGGAGAAACTCTCTCTACTGAAAATACAAAAATTAGCCAGGCATGGTGGTGCATGCCTGTAATCCCAGCTATTTGGGAGGCTGAGGCACGATAATTTCTTCAACCCGGGAAGGCTGCAGTGAGCCAAGATTGTGCTACTGTACTATAGCCTGGGTGACAGAGCGAGACTCTGACTCAAAAAAAATAAAATAAAGTAAAAAATAAAATGTAGCTACTATAAACTTATAAATTATATATGTGGCTCACCTTATATTTCTATTTGACAACACTATTGTAGCCAGAGTTGAGTTGGACACATTTGATTAATAATAGGAGACTATATAAAGTCTAGTTATTTGGGGAAGGTTGGGAGGTCAATGAAGGATAGATATTCCCAACCTCACCCCAGCCTGGGCCTTGCCCCATAGTGGAATGTTAACTTGGACAGCCTCATAGCCTCGAGGGTCAGATCAGGGCTTCTGATGGCAAATGAAGAACCTTGGTCTGGGTCCTCATCTTGGCCATGCCCTTCACTTGCTCTGTGTGTGACCTTGGGTACTTCTCTTTGCTGAACCTGAGCCTTTCATCTGCAAACTGAGACTAATGGTGGTTAAGGGGATGGCCTGAGAAATAATCCAAGGGAGTATTTAGCACAGTGCCTGGCATGCCTGAGCAGTCAAATATTTGCTGTGTGGTGGTTGCTACTATTATGGGTGTGGGGGCTGTTGGCACGACAGTACTGTTGCAGCCAGCAGCTTATATTCAGTTATTCCATGTGTCTCAAGGGGACACTGGCCAGAGGGGAAGAAGTTAAAATAGCTTGAGGGAGTTGGGATGGAGATTTTTGGGGTGCTTTGTATGATACTTCAATAGATTGCTTGGCTTTTGGGTAGCTCCTTGGATCTTCCTTTCTGCAAGTGATCAGGCAAAGATAAATTCCCATTTACAGATGAGGAAGCTGAGGCCTGTGAAGGGAAAGTGACGTGGCGACACAGCCAGAACCTGAACGCAGGACACCCCGTCCCTATTGTGGTAGTATTGGAACCAGCTAACCACCATTCGAGGTTGTAGGAGTAGCGCCTGACCAGAAATCCAGAATTTATTAGTCTTCTATAACTGGAAAGGATCTTGACATTGTTTAGTACAGCAGTCTCATTCTGAAGTTGAAGAAACAGAGACAAGAGAGACAGAGAGAGAGAACTGCTGATCACATAGCAAGTTGGTGGCCAAGCTGGAACGGATTCTATTTGCTTAGATCCAGCCTCTAGCTCAGCCCCAGCACGATGGATGGCCGTGCTTGTCAGCACCGTTCTCTCCTGCCCAGTCCCCAGAGAGGGCTTCCGAGAAAGCAGCTTTTGTTTCATCAGCTCCTCCTGGTTTCCTCTCAAGGCAGCTGCACACATATGTGTACACACACACACTCTCACACCTGTTGGCTCCAGTTTTCACTTGTTACACACACACACTCTCACACCTCATTGGCTCCAGTTTGCATTTCACACACACACATACACACACACACACACACACACACACATACACACACACACACACACACATACACACACACACACCCCCATTGGCCCCAATTTGCATTTGTCCCTATTCCAGGTTTAAAGGGACCTGAAATTTGAAGCCTATCCCCACACATCTACTTTCTGGGCATCCATAGACCGTGGGCTTTTTGATCAAGGAGGCTTGAGTTCAAATCCTTTTTCTACCTACCTTTGATTCTCTCTGTGACCTTGGAGAAGTCACTTGTTCTTTTTTTTTTTTTGAGATGGAGTCCCGTTGCCCAGGCTGGAGTCTCAGCGCAATGGTACAATCTTGGCTCACTGCAACCTCCACCTCCTGAGTTCAAGCAATTCTCCTGCCTCAGCCTCCTGAGTAGCTGGGACTACAGGTGTGCACCACGACGCCTGGCTAATTTTTTTTTTAAGTAGAGACGGGGTTTCACTGTGTTAGCCAGGATGGTCTCTATCTCCTGACCTCGTGATCTGCCCACCTTGGCCTCCCAAAGTGCTGGGATTACAGGCATGAGCCACCGCACCTGGTCTATTCATTTGTCCTTTTTTGACCACGACTTCCTCATCTGAAAAGCAGGAATGAGAATGGTATATGTACAACGTAGTGGTTTAGCTGGGCCCCAGACCCCAGCTACCTGTGTTAGGGTCTCAGCTCTGCCACTTATTCACCACCTGGTCTTCAGTGAGTCATTTCATCCTTCTAGGTCTTAGTTTTCCCATCTTTGAATGGGGCTGCTACCTCTTGGACGGTTGTGAGAAGGCGCCGTGCTGAGCTGTTCACAGGCGTCATCTCATTTAGTCACCGCTGTTAGCCCCGGGAGCAGACACTATTACTCCTATTTTCTAAATGAGGAAGTAAAGTGACTTCCCCAGGTCACATAGCTAGTAAATGTTAGAACCAGAATTCAAACTAGGTTTGAGTGACTCCAGAGTCTAAGCTCACAAACCACTGTACATTCTTCCTGTTCACCCAATTCTCATATTCATTTTTTTTTTTTAAAGACGGAGTTTCACCATGTTGGTCAGGCTGGTCTTGAACTCCCGACCTCAGGTGATCCACCCGCCTTGGCCTCCAAAGTGCTTGGATTACAGGTGTAAGCCACCATGCCTGGCCCCGATTCTCATATTCTACATGAAGCAGGAACACCTTATCCCATCTGGAGACTGGCTGTTCTGAGTGTGTGAGTCCAGAGTGCCTGATGCTTCTCTCTCTGATCTCCTGCCCCACTGCATACTAAGCCCGACCTGCAGTTGGAGCTCAAGGAAGATTGAAAAAGGACTTACATACTCTGAGTGAATTACACCAGAACAGGATATGAATGTTAAAAAGACGCCGAGGGATCACTGATTCCAACCATATTTATTTCACAGATGGGGAGACTGAGGCAAGGATAGGTCAAGGGGACAACTAGGGGTATAACCATGGCACCTGAGGAGGCACCTGAAGGTGGGGACCCCCCTCCTGCCTATACATCTAGTCCACCAGCAAGTTTGGGGATACCACCTCTTAAATACTTCTTGAGTTGGAGTCTCGCTCTGTCGCCCAGGCTGGAGTGCAGTGGCACGATCTCGGCTCACTGCAACCTCTGCCTCCTGGGTTCAAGGGATTCTTCTGCCTCAGCCTCTAGAGTAGCTGAGACTACAGATGCACCCCACCATGTCCGGCTAATTTTTGTATTTTTAGAAGAGACAGGGTTTCACCGTATTGGCCAGGCTGGTCTTGAACTCCTAACCTCATGATCCGCCTGCCTTGGCCTCCCAAAGTGCTAGGATTACAGGTGTGAGCCACTGCACCCTGCCCAGTATACCTCTTTCTATCTCTTCTGCAACCACCGTAGCCTAGGCCCTCGTAATCTCTTCCCTGAACGATCACAAACCTCCTAACTGATGCTCCTGCAGCTTCCCCTGCCCTTCTCCTGGCCAGTCTCTACTCTGCAAGTCAGTGGCTTCTCTTTGCTCTTAGAATAAAGAGGGAATGTTCACTTTGGCCTCCAAGGCCCTTCGCTGCCTGGCCCCTGCCGCTGCTTCAGCTGGATATTTGTTACTTTCTCTTTTGCTCTCTGGCTTGTCTTAAGGCCTTATGTTTAACAGGTTCAGCAACTTCTCTAAGGTGCCTCAGAGAGTCAAATGCCAGCCTTTCAATTTCCAGCACATGCTCGCTGGGCTATTCTGAGGAGCTAATGCTGTTTCCTCCCTCTAGGTGCCTGACTGACAGAACTTCTAGCCCCGGGGAGCTGGTGTGGACAGAGGAGGGGTGAGTGTTCTGGAGGCACAGCCTTATTATTCTCCTGCTGAGGTTGGGTGAAGAAGTCTTCAGGCCCTTGGGCTCTTGATTTTGACATATTTGACTGCTGGGGAGGTGTGAGGCTTGTCTAGGCCACCTGCTTCTGGTGGAGTCGAAAACGGGGGCAGTTCTGGGAGCTTTCCCTGGTTTTGGCTTGTTTTGGGGTAGGGGCTGAAATGCGTATTCATCAAGCTCTGTATTCGACAACAGCTTTGACTCTATTGCTCATCCATGCCACCATGGCTGGTGAAGGATGGTGCTGGGCCTGGAAGGAGGGTCAGGCTAAATGAGTTGTTTTCAATCTTTCCAGCAGGGAAATCTCCTTTTCCAGTGCGCTCCAAAGAATCTCAAAGTACAAAGCAGCTGAAGGGGTTGGCGTATAGGTTGGAGTTGGTGGAGGGCTGGCCAATTCCTCAGCCCCCAGCGGCCCAGATAATGCAGCTGACCCTTTCTTGGCTTTGTGTGAGACACTTTGGAAACCACTATCCTGGGGCGTGTCAAAGCTTCTTCCCAACTGGGAGGTGCTGTAACTCTGGCAGGGCGAGGGAAGAGAGAGGGAACTCAGCCAATGGAGTTACGTTGATTGGGAAATTGCGAAGTAGCATGCAGATGTCACTGTGGGGTTATTAGTAAGGCACAACTGCCAGGGCTGTGATGTTGTCATTCTGGAATCCTCTGGTTTTTTATTTTGGTTTGGTGTGAAGTATCTTTGTACCCCTAGGAGAGCTTTCCATTTGTGTGTGTGTGTGTGCGTGTGTGTGTGCACGTGTGTGTGCACATGTGCACGCACATATAGGGAGCGGGAACTATAGGGGATGAAGTGGGGCCGGGCCAGGCTGGGGCAGGTAGTAGAATGAATGGTGGGCAGAGCTGGGAGCATGTTGCTCCTGGGAGTGGTGGGGGTAAGGGGTGGCTGTAGCTCAGTTAAAAGGAGCGATTTGGCTCCTTCCTACATGGGCCCCATGGAGATCTCTGGGCAGGAAGCACTGGGAACAAGGAATCCTCTGTCCGCAGCCACAGAACAGCCAGGACAGCGGAGGTGGATTAGGAGTTCCCGGGAGGAACCTGCCCAGCCTTTCCCTGACATTTGGGCACACGTGTGGGGAGACGGGGCACTCAGATTATGTGCGCATAGGGGAGGCAGCCTAGGTAAGGGGAGGTTGAGATCGGCTCATACATTTATTCCACACATTCCTCGAGCTTCCTGAAGCCTTTCAAGTTGCCAAGCTCAGAGGCAGACAATTCTGTAGGTGTCAGAGCCAAGAAAGATGAGACTCTAGGTACTAACCACCATCAGTTTACTGCAGGAGACAAGAAATGGGAGAGATGATAGACTTTCACAGGCAGCTGGGTACAGTCGGAGCTATTTGGCCTGTGAGTCTAGAGCCCCATGTTCAAGTCCTTGCTCTGCCGTGATGGTCTTATGATGTCCCCTTTCTGAACCCTCGTTTCTCCTTCTGTAGAACGCAGATGAACACATCAGCCCTAGCTACTGCTCTACACTCTTCTAAGTGTCAATTCGAATAGAGTTTTTCACATCTGTTTGGGCAGCAGAAACCCAATATTGTAAGCATTTGTAGCAGAGCTTGTCTGGTTCTGGGGAAGTTTACCCAGAATTTTGCCCGCCTCATGGCTCTTAGTTTCCCAGGTGCTTTTGGAGATACCTCTGTAAATTTCCAGGGCTCTGGGAAGCAGGGTATTAAGACCACTGGGTCAGGGTATTCTTGAGAACATGCTTTGAAAACTGCCCACCGTAACCCAGATGATAGGGGTGGTGCCACGTACATAAGAGTAGTTATAATACTGTCTTCTGCTTGGCCCTGCCCATGACCAGCACTGACCTTGTCTTAGTTAGGATCTATACAATTGGGCATGGCTTTTTTCAGAAACCAGCAACAAAAACTCAACTCAAAGTGGCATTAGGCCGGGCACGGTGGCTCATGCCTGTAATCTCAGCAGTTTGGGAGGATGAGGCAGGCAGATCATGAGGTCAGGAGATTGAGACCATCCTGGCTAACACAGTGAAACCCTGTCTCTACTAAAAATACAAAAAATTAGCCAGACATAGTGGCACGCACCCATAGTCCCAGCTACTTGGGAGGCTGAGGCAGGAGAATCGCTTGAACCCAGGAGGTGGAGTTTGTAGTGAGCCGAGATTACACCACTGCACTCCAGCCTGGGTGACAGAGTGAGACTCCGTCTCAAAAAAAAAAAAAAAAAAGAGTGACTTTAAACCAAAAAATTACTTTAATGGATCCTGGGGCAGTTCATGGGACTGAAGAATGTGGAATCAGGTTGACTCTCTCTCTCTGCCATCACTGCTTATCTCTCCCTTTTAAGCTGTACACTGCTCCAGCTTAGCAGTCCAAACAGAAAAAGGAGACTCTTTTTCTTCTAGAGTCTATATGTCAATCCAAGGGAAGGACTCTGAGTGGTTCAATCACTGTTGCTGGGCGGGTAGGAATATTCTGAGTGGCCAGGTGTGGGTCAGGTGCCTACCCATGTAGCTAATGGAAGGGCAGAGCTAGCACCAGACACAAGGGAAGTAGAAGCCAGTTGGCAGACCATGAGAACATGCTGAGATATTAGTGGAACCCTTGGTTGTAACAGCTCATAGACCTGTAAGGGGCTATAACTCCCCTCTTCAGTTATAGTAATGCGAATACCAACAGTAATAACAATAGCTAATGTGCATTGAATTACTTTCCCTGTGCTAGGCACGTTCTGTTGCTTTATGTGTATTCTTTCATTTAGCTCTCATGACAGTGTTTTGGGTAGGTCTTATTATTACTGTTATTTCCCCCTATTATAGATGAGGAAACTGAGGCCCAGTTAAGGCCACACTTTGAGTAAGTAAGGGAGCTGGGTTTGAAGCCCAAGGGGTCTGGCTTCAGAACCCATGCTCTGACTACTACATCTCCAGCCTCTGTTTGGTAGACCAACTGGCCATCTTGCCTCTGCTTGTATGGACAGAGCTCATGACCTACAGAGGCAGCCCAGGCCCAGGTTGCACTGCTCTGCCTGTTGGAAAGGGCTTCTCTATGCAATGCACACATCTACCTCCATACAAATCCATCTAGCCAGCATATGGCTCTGTGTTAGGTGTTTCAGGATATGTCAAGACAAATCATCCATGAACCTGCCTGAATCGTCACCATCACAATAAGTCATATTACCAACATTGTGCCAGGCTCCATCTTTATGTGTATTATCTCATTTAATCGCAACAACAGGCCACGCACAGTGGCTTATGCCTGTAATCCCAGCACTTTGGGAGGCTGAGGTGGGTGAATCAGTTGATGTCAAGAGTTCGAGACCAGCCTGACCAACACGGTGAAACCCTGTCTCTACTAAAAATACAAAAATTAACCAGGCGTGGTGGTGCACGCCTGTAATCCTGGCCACTCAGGAGGATGAGACAGGAGAATCACTTGAACTTGGGAGATGGAGGTTTCAGTGAGTGGAGATTGTATGACTGCACTCCAGCCTGGGCGACAGAACAAGACTGTCTCAAAAATATAATAATAATAATTGTAACAATAACTCTAGAGAGTAGGTTCTGTTATTGTCCCCGTTTTCCAGGGGGAACTGAGGCTCAGAGGAAATAAGTGACTTACCCAGGGTCCCATGACTAAGAAACTGCAAAGCTGGTATTTGAGTTCAGGTCTGCCTAGCTCCAGAGCCTGTACCGGGACCCACCAGCTGTGTCCCCTAGAGGGGGAATACATGTGTGCAGATGTGACCGAGACACAGTCAGCATGCAAATTGCCATTAAGAGGGACAGGAAAAATGCAATTGGAGTTCAGAGGAGAGAGATCAAGGAAAGTGGGAGAAGGGGATGTTGGATCTGATCTGGGCTGAAGGGTAATAGGATTTGGACACTTGGTTCAGGGAGGGGTCTCCAGGAAGGTTTGGAGAGAGAAGCAGGGATAGTGTTTGAGAGAACCAAAGAGCTGAGGTGGGGGTGAGGATGAGGGGTGGTTGTGGCCAGCTGTGCTTTCAGGCCCCACACAAGGTGCTTCCTTCTTCCAGACTGTTCTCTTCAGAGATGTGAAGAGGTTTCATCTTCTCCAGGACAGCTCAACACAGGTGCCCAGTTCCTTCCTTTCCTCCTGATGTGAGGTAGGCAGGCCCCATCTGGAGGGTAGACAAGGGCACCTGGCCACCTGGGCACCAACAGCTGTCAGTGCTTTATTCCCCTCTTCCTGGTAGTGAATGGAGGGAAGGGAAGAATAGTCCATTCCCCAAGGATCAGCACTTTCTCCAGAGAGCACAGAGCTCCAGGCACCAGAATGGCTTCTAGCAGCCTTGATGAAAGAGAGGGTTCTCCAGATCCTCCCTGGACAGCAGGTTGAAGCACGTGCCTCTCACCCGTGGAGGGGCTCCTTCCTCCTGCAGGCTGAAGCACGTGCCTCTCGCCCGTGGAGGGGCTCCTTCCTCCTGCAGGCTGAAGCACGTGCCTTTCGCCCGTGGAGGGGCTCCTTCCTCCTGCAGGCTGAAGCACGTGCCTCTCGCCCGTGGAGGGGCTCCTTCCTCCTGTGCTCTCTCTTAGCTAAACTCATCTGTTTGTTAGAAGGTGGATAATGGCCCCAGAGGCGTGGGCTCTGTCCCTAAAGTGCCTTTGGATTTTTCTTCAAACAGCACAGGTGGGAAATCGGGGGAAAGAGTATGCTGCACTCTCAGTTTCCAAGGATAGAAGAATAGCAGTTATTTTTGTTGAGCAGGACTCATACTGAGTCAGGGGTTTTATCATCCCATTTTGCAGATGAGAAAGTTGAGGTTCAGAGAAGGAAAGTGATGCAAATGTAGTTGTCACATGAAATATGAATGGCTGTGTCACTGATTCCTGAAGGAGGGACATAGTGTGGAGACTCAACATGGAAAACAGCCCCTTCTCTCCCCTGCTCTTGATCGTCAATTCCTCCTCCTGTGGCAGTGGCTCTGAAATGCTGACTCTGGATACCCTGGCTGCTCTCCGGCCTCTCCCTTACGTGGTAACAGATCATTCCTCCTGGCTTGCTGCTTGCCTGAGAGCCAGAGGGATGTCTCTGGGGGACCCAGGCCTCAGGAATGTCGCCCACATAAGGTCCAGACATCCAGTATTTCTTCTGTGACTCTTACGGTCTCTGGAGTCCCTGGATTTCTCCAGTCCTTCTTGAAGGGATTCCAGCATTTCTGTAAGGGAAAAAGAGGCAGAGAAGGGCAGAGAAATTCTTTCTTTAGGGTCCTTCAACCCCATGGCCCTTATCACCTGGCTCACACTAGAACTAGAATCAGAGTCCTTTATATTTTTTTTCTACAAAGGGCTTTTCAGTGTATCATCTCATCTGATTTTCCTTGTAATCCTGAGAGGTAAGGCAGGGAAGGTATAATTATCCCCATTTTGTGGGTAGGTTAACTGAGGCTCGGAGAAGGTAAGTGACTTGTCTAGGGTTACACAGATGATACTGGCGGAGCAGGGCTAGAAGATAGAAGCCAGTGTCCAGGAAACCTGACCTTTATTCTCAGTGCCCAGTGCTGACAGCTACTGGGAGAGCCTCTGGCTGGCCTCTTAGTCCCTCTCCACCTCCAGGATCCCTCTCTGGTTCAGCCCAGTGTGGGGAGTTCATGTTCTGAGTTCAGACCTTCCTAGAGTGAAGGTCTCCAGAGTAAAGTCTCACTCACCAGTTCCGTATTTGAGCATTCCCCAAATCCAGCCCTAACCAATTGCTCTTGCCAATCTCAGCTAACATAACGGGCTAGACTTTTCCTTCTGACAAGGTGGACAAGATTAGCCATTTGTTAGGGGGCATCCCTCTGTGGGTTGTTGGAGGAACGGATGTCAGCCTGCTTGCTGCTCAGGGAGTAGATAGGGAAACTGAGGCAGGGGTCAGCACAGTCGCTGCCTTCAGGACAGCTTAGAGAGGCAAGGCTAGGAAAAGGCTTGAACTGGGCTGATACGATGGGCCTTTCCCCAGGAAAATCTACCGCTTTGTTTCATTAAATGAAACACAGAGTGTACTCAGTGCCTACTTCTATCCCAGAGAAATCTTCCAAGATATACCCTAGGCTTTCACAGAAAAGTAGCATCTGGGCCAAACTACAACCAGAGACCCAGGTTCCTAAGGAACATTGGAGGTTACAGCTCAGCACTTAACAGCAAGAACAACTGGAATTCTGGAATTAGTGATGATGATTGCTCAACTCTGTATGTAAATATACTCAAGAGGAATGAATTGTATGCTGTAAAGTGGTACATTCTATGGCACATAAATTATATCTCAATTTTTAAAAAAAAGAATACCTGGGATCGTATTAGAGCATGCCCTGCACATGTTGGTGCTTAATAGATATTTGTTGAATGAATGCATTAATGGAAGTAACATTTATTTATTTATTTTACTTAAAAACTTTGTTTTGATGTAATAACATCTTTTTTTTTTTTTTTTTTGAGACGGAGTTTTGCTTTTGTTGCCCAGCCTTGAGTGCAATGGTGTGATCTTGGCTCACTGCAACCTCCGCTTCCCAGGTTCAAGCAATTCTCCCTCCTCAGCCTACCGAGTAGCTGGGATTACAGGCATGCGCCACCACACCCGGCTAATTTTATATTTCAGTAAGGATGGAGTTTCTCCATCTTGGTCAGACCGGTCTCAAACTCTCTACCTCAGGTGATCTGCCCGCCTCGGCCTCCCAAAGTTCTGGGATTACAGGCGTGAGCCAGCACACCTGGCAAGAACATCTTAAAAAGCACATTTATTTGATCCTCACAGCAACTGTGTGTAGAGGAGGCATGGCAAGAATAATGATCCCCATTGAACAGATAAAGAAACAGAGGCCTGGAAAGATTAAATGACTCACCCAGGGCAATTGATTAGAGTTTTAGAGGGTTGAAATAAGTTTTTGTGCTGTCTCCTCCAGCCCTTGATTCATTAAGCAAACCTTGACTAAGCACTTCTCGATAATTGAGCTGTCCCTGAGGATGCTGAGAAACTGATATCAATATGAAAAGACCTCTCTCATTCCCCATAGTCGAGAGGGAGACTCAGAAGAAGAATCAAGCACGGACAACATGGTGTCATTAGGGTTGAGCAGAGGTGGGCTCAGGGGCTGCAGTGCCCGAAGGGGCCCTGACCAGCCCTGGGGAGAGCAGGGTGACTGCCCAGGAGGCTGACAGCTGATTGGACCAGGGAGAATCAGAAACATGGCCAGAAGAAAGGGCAAGGTATGGCTGGGTACGGTGGCTCACACCTGTAATCCCAGCACTTTGAGAGGCCAAGATGGGCAGACTGCTTGAGGTTAGGAGTTTGAGAACAGCCTGGCCAACATCTGAAACCCCATCTCCACTAAAAATACAAAAATCAGCCGGGCATGGTGGTATGCGCCTATAATCCCAGCTACTGGGGAGGCTGAGGCAGGAGAATTGCTTGAACCTTGGGAGGGTTGTAGTGAGTCAAGATTGAGCCACTGCAGTCCAGCCTGGATGACAGAGCAAGACTCCATCTCAATAATAATAATAATAATAATAATAATAATAATAATAAAGGGCAAGGTGGGCAGGGCAGGGTGTCTTCATGCCAGTCCAAGATGCCCTGGAATCCTGTGATGAGATTAGGGCTGGCTTTGATTCAGAAGAGCAGGAGTCACTGATGAATTTTAAGCAGGGGAGGAACAATGATAGATTGCCCACTGCCTTCCATCCAGGGCAAGCCCATCTCAGCCCATTCTTCAATACCGCTTTCCCTGCCCACCCTCCTCCTCTGAACCCTCTGCGCTTGTCACGTGGTGAGCCTGATAGAGGTGAACTCGAGCCCAGATGTCCTGTCTCCCAGAGTAAGCTAGTCCTTGCTTTGTCACTCCAAGTGGCCCTCCTCAGTTTGAGTCAGCTCCTGACATTGCCGTTCTGGCCTTCAACTGATCACAGCTAGAAACTGTCAGTAACATTATTACTAAGCGCTAATAACCATTAAAACAGATGACCATTCATCAAGCCCCTCCTCTAAGCCAGGCATGGTTATAAGTGATTCATTTCTGTATGACTTAAAGTCATTTAATCCTCATCCTAAGAAATAGGTCGTAGTATAATCCCTAGTTGGTAGATCAGAAAACAGAGGCACAGAAAGGTGTCATAATTTGCTTAAGTGTTGGTGAAGCTGGGATTCAAAACCAGAGGCTGTGCAGAGTCTTACCCACCGGACTATAGAGTACAGAGGAGGAAAAGGGCAGCCAGTCCAGCTGGAGACTGAGTGAGCAAAGTGGGACTGGCCCCATGAACTTGGCAAGCCACAGAAGCACACACAGGCCTTGAAGTCCATTTATTCAGCCTGATAGGGGCAATCTGCCTTTTGCCTTTGAACGCAGGATTTCTGAAGCTCTAGGCCGACAGTGTCCCTGCCTGTTTGATGTAACCTGGCTGGAGCCTGAGTCTGGACAGCCAGATTCATATTTTCTCTCTCATCTGTTTCTCATTCTCCTACTCACCACCCCAGTGCTTAGGCCTAGAAATGGATTCTGCCTCCAGCTGCTCCTCCATTGGGTCCTGATTTAGTCAACAAATTTTTATTGAGTTCCTGCCATAATCCAGACACTGTCCTATGTACTGAGAGAGGCGAACATGGCAGGTAAACACATGCTGTAGTCTGAATGTTTGTGTCCCCCTGTAATTTATTTGCTGAAATCCTAACCGCCAAGGTAATGGCATTAGGAGGTGGGGCCTTTGGGAGGCGATAAGGTCATGAGGGCTCCACCTTCATGAATGGAGGAACGCCCCTGTAAAAGAGATCCCAGAGCCTTTTGTAGTTCCTGAGCATGATGATTGGTTGTTCACACATATGTGTGAGATGTGCCACCTTTGAACCTTTTACAGTGTCAGCGTATTACCTGTCTGACATGAAAAAAAAAAAGAGAGATCTCAGAGAGCCAGCTTTCCCTTCTACCATATGATGACAAGCTAGAAGGCGCCATCGCTGAAGCAAAAAGCAGCCCCTCAGTAGACACTGAATCTGCTGGCACCCTGATCTTTGACTTCTGGCCTCCAGAAGTGTGAGAAACACATTTTGTTGTTTATGAGCCACCCAGTTGATGGTGTTTTTTTATAGCAGCCTGAAAGCAGAACTTCATACCATTCTCTGGCATTTCCCAAGGGGTAGTGACAAAGATGTCTCTTGGTTCCTCCATGGGATGCATGATTTTGAATTTGGAAAAATACCTCTGTTGGGGAAGGTAGCATGTGCTTGGAACCCCAGGCTGGGGGTCAGGCTTGGGCTGTGTTCTTCCCCATCTACCAAAGGAGAGGATTGGTTGGGATATGAGAACAGCCCCTGGCATTTGTGGGGCATTTGCCTGGCCTATGTCTCATGTGCTCACAGGATCCCAGGCTGATTCCAAGGTCCCTTCCTGCCTAGCTCTTGGCTCCTGGGTCTCACATGCCCTGGAAGTGACCTCTGGGATGGGTAGCTTATCAGCTCCCCCATACTTTAGCCTGAGGAGTCTCCTGCTGGCTTCTCAGAGCTGACGGAACAGGTTCCAGCAAGGCAGCCCCTGACACAGGAGCCAGACCTGTCCAGCAGGGACCCCACACACTGGTGGGTGTAACCTTTTATGCTTTCCTTTGGGCAGGAAGTGGGGAGGGCTGGAGTGCAGGTGGAGTGAGAGCAGACCTTCAGGGCCCCCGAAAACTATGCAGTTAACCTAGTCCTGCCTCAGGAAGGGTGGTGAAACCAAAGCCCTAGAAGGGCCTCTTTCCCCAAGACTTTGCTGAGTGCCACCAAACTATGCTGGGACCCAGATCTACTGACCCCTCCCTGCACAAGTGCGTTGTGTGCTCAGCTATTCCTGGACCTTGCTCACGGAGTGGGGGAGGGCAAAAGATAGAGCGTGTTTGTACCCGGCCAGGTTTTTTTTTTTTCCAACAATAATTGTAAAATTTTATTTTCTAGTAAATTGGGACATACACATAGCTTGTGATCCAGCAAGTCTACTCATAAGTCAACATAAATAATAGTAGTTATAGCAAACAACACTCAAACCTCAGTGTCTTACTGCAATGAAGTTTTATTTCTTGCTCATATCATATGCTGATGTGAGTCAATGTGGCAGGAGTTCTATTCCACACGATTACTCAATCTAGTGGTTCTTCTAGTGGCCACATTTTATCCTGGTGCTTTGGTTGGGGGGTAGAAGTGTCTGCATGTCATTTGTCATGTTTCCCTGCCTCCTGTCATGTTTCTCAGATAAGTTTCTGGGTCTTTTGCCCAACTGACGCAGACAGCTGATAGGTTGAGTGTCCAGAGGAGAGGGCGATGCAGAGGGCAGGCCTTTGTGCCTAATGGGGACAGGAGGCCTGGTGAGTCCTGCTGTGCGCCATTCCTGGTGGTGGAGCTGCTCAGTGGTGAGCGCCCCTCCTCTCTCCAGGCAGTGGCCATGTGGCCTCAGCTAGCAGGCCTGGAAGAGCCTCTCTGTGTCCTTCCTGAGCCCTGGTTCTTGGTGTCCACAGCCTCACCCACACCGCTGCAGATCTGGGCTCTGTGACTCGGCTCTGGCACAGAGACTGGTTTGGCAGGTTTAACCGCACCCATTAGCAGTGTGAGGGCTGGGAGCTGGGGGGGGGCCAGGTCTGAGGAGGCAGTGCTGCCCTTTCCTTACCTCCATGCCCTCAAATCCCAGCCTTATTTCTGCCGCCTTTTCACCTTTCTCAAGGGAGGCTTCCTGGGAAGCTGGAAGGCAGAAGCCACGCAGACTTCTAGTCCTGATTCCACTGCTTACTTGGTATGTGGCCCTTGGCCAGCCCCCTTCCCTTCTTGGACCTCAGTTTCAGCACCTGTACAATGGGGTTTGGGCTCAGCGATCCTCAGACACCCACTCTGTATGATTCTAGTTAGGGCTTTACCATTTTCTCTCCATCCCTAAACAAATGATAGAGCACTGACTGCTGTAGGTCCTGGCTGGGTAAAATGAGTGCCTCGACCCCTGCTCGTTTCCTGGGGATGTTGATAGGATCAGCCAACATCCTAGCAAGGATCCAATCTCCATGGGAAAGTTTTCTTTCTGTAATCTGGCCTGCCCTTATCTGGCTCAAGCAGAAGGAGAGAGGATACCTAGAGAAGGGGCTTTCTCTAGGTCCCCTCCCATGCTGCACTTACCCTAAGACCGTAATTGACTGAGAACCAGGCTTTCTGAGAACCATGATCAGGGGAGGGGCAGAGGTAGAGAACAAGAACAGAGGAAAGGCCCTTGTATTTGCTGCCTCCTGTTCCTCCTGACCTTCAGATCAGCTCGGGGTCTAGTTCAGGGGAAGAGGGGAAGGCAGGAAAGTCGCACCACTGCTACAGGCCACCTCTGCAACACTGGGAAAATTATATACTCTCGCTGGACCTCAGTTTCCCTATCTAACCAAGAAGACACATGTCTTCCAGATCACATGTCCTCAGAAAATTTAAGTTCTTTTTTTTTTTTTTTGAGACAGAATCTCACTCTGTTGCCCAGGCTAGAGTGCAGTGGTGCAATCTCAGCTCACTACAACCTCTGCCTCCCAGGTTCAAGCGATTCTTCTGCCTCAGCTTCCCAAGTAGCTGGAATTACAGGCATTCACCACTATGCCTGGCTAATTTTTGTATTTTTAGTAAAGATGAGGTTTCACCATGTTGGCCAGACTGGTCTTGAACGCCTGACCTCAGGTGATCCATCCGCCTTAGCCTCCCAAAGTGCTGGGATTACAGGAGTGAGCCACCGCCCTGGGCAGAAAATTTAAGTTCTGACAATGTATAGATCAAAAGAAGGAATGGGAGTTAGATGAAGAGGACGTTCCCAGCCTGAGATGGGGCATAGAGAGAGAAGGAAAAGGGAATTAACATTCATTGAGCACCTATGTGCCAGTTCAATGTGAATTACTTTGCGTACATTACATACACCATCTATATTCTCAAGTCTCCTTTCCAAGTGGCAGCCAGAGTGAACTTTGCAAAACACAAATCTGACCATGTCACTCAGTGCCTTTCCTCTGCCCTTAGAATAAAATCTAAACTCCTTACCATGGCGTACAGAGCCCTGAGTGAGCTGGTCCCTGCCTCCCTGTTCCAGCCATCTGTCTCTCCATTGGTCATTTACGTCAGCCACAAGAGTCTTCTCTCTATTCATTTAGCAAATTCATTCCAGCCTCAAGACCTTTACACATGCTTAGGTTCCCTCTTCTTAGAATTCTTTTCCTGGCTCTTTGCCGCTTTGGCTCCTTCTTATCCTTTATGTCTCCATTTAAGTTAGTCCTCCCACTCCCTGCACTGCTTTCTGCCACCACCTCTTGATTCCTCCATAATGCTTATCACAATTTGTAGCTATTTGTCTCTTTCTTTCTCTCTCTCTCCCTTCCCTCCCTCCCTCCCTCCCTTTCTTCCTTCCTTTCTCAGAGTCTCTCTGTCGCCCAGGCTAGAGTACAGTGGTGCAACCTTGGCTCACTGCAACCTCCGCCTCCTGGGTTCTAGCAATTCTCCTGCCTCAGCCTCCCGAGTAGCTGAGTGTCCACCACCACGCCCGGCTAATTTTTGTATTTTTAGTAGAGACGGCGTTTCACCGTGTTAGCCAGGATAGCCTCAATCTCCAGACCTCGTGATCTTCCCTCCTCGGCCTCCCACAGTGCTAGGATTACAGGTATGAGCCACTGCACCCAGCCCTGTCTTTTTCTTTTAATGTCAGGTTCATTCTTGATTCCACATGGCATGGCACACAGTGTATTCAATAAGTATTTGTTGGATGAATGAATGAGTGACTTGAAAGGAAATGAGAGAGTGCTGCTTGAGTGCCTGGCAGGGTATGGCTCTTAGGTGCTCAATAAATGGCAGCTTTTAGTGAGAACTGACGTGGCAGACATAATAAATACCCACTGATAGAATGCATACATGGTGGTAGGGGATGCACTGGGCAATTAATGTTGGAAAGTGATGAGCTTGTGCCAGATCTTGCTGGTCCCTGATGCTCGACCAGAGAGTTTAGACTTCCTGAAAGACAGTAGCTGAAAGTCATTGCTGGGCCATTAATGTAACTATAAAGCTCTGCTTCTGAGGTGTGAGCTCAGCCACTTTTCGTACTCAAGGGGCTGTGCTGTATGGTGGTGGGGGTGCAGGGTTGGAGACAAACCCAGAGAGAGACAGGCTGGGAAACTTCCTGGCCTTTACACTGTTTCTAGGGAGCAGAGGATAGGGGTGGCTTAAGAGTCAGATGCCTGGATTTCTATTTGAGCCCCTCCCATTATCAACCGTGTGACTTCTGCCAGGCTCATCTGCATCTCTGATTGTGTTTCTTCATCAGTGAACAGGCTGCTGTTTGTACCTGCCTCATAGTTTTCTTGGAGAGGATCAATGAGGTAGAACCTGCAAAGGGTTTAGGAGGGAGCCTGGCATGTACTGAGCACTCAGTAAAGGTGAGCTATTATCTTCCGTTCAACAGTGGGGGATTCAGAAAGGTAGAGTGAACCACAAATGCACAGAAAAAAGCATAGCGGCATAAAACGAGAGGGTGCTTTGGAGTGGCAGGAGTCTCCTGTGTGTGTTGGAGATGGCAAGGAGGCAAGTGGAGCAGCCAGTGGGTCTAGCTCCTGCAGCCCATGTGTATATTGGGCCAGGAGCTGGCACTTTATCTGGAGAGTGATGAAGACACTGCAGGGTATTAGGTTGGGAATGATGTGATCCGATTTCTAGCAATGGGAGGATGAATTAGAAGGGTAAGGCTAGAGACCAGGAGACAGATGGCAGGCTGTTGGTGTGGCCTGGGGAGAAGTGATGGGCTTCATCTCAGGCTCGTGGAAGTGTAGAAGAGGGAACAGATCACAGAGTGAGTAGAGACCGAGATTGGATGGAGTGTGGAGCCTGACGGGTGTGGGGGAAGGGAGGGGGAAGAAAGGAACTCATCTTGGATGACTGCAGGCTTTCTCAATGGGGTGGCTGACAAGATTATAAAGCTGAAAAGTACGGACAGTGCATGTGGGTTTGGATGCCTGTAGTTTGACTTTTCTGGGAATTCAGTAGCTCCCTGAGAGACCTCTCTTTTATCTGACTCTCGGTGTAGAAAATCTTTCTAAAATCTCTGAATGATGACTCCTCCATTAGGGATGAGGAGGGCCCCCCCGTGGGGACACTGTGCATACCTCCTAAGGAGGGGTGGCTGCTCGGCCCCCTCTGGTGGTGACAAAGCTGGGGATTTTATTTGGAAGCTTTTTATTTTATTTCAGAGTCTATCAATTTTCTTGTGATTTTCTTCAAAGCATGTACAAAGAGGCAGTTCCAGTTAGTGGAGCGTTTTGTGTATGTATTCCTTGGCTCTGGACCAAGGCTAGGCAACTTTTCAAGAGTGGTGAAAGGTGAGCTCCTGCTTGCTCCCTGTTCCCATTATTTTCTTGATGGATGTGGATGGGAAGCTCACACTCCAGAGAAACTTAGGTCTTAGATTATCCAGTCTAATTTTCCTTATGGATGGGAACAAGAGAAGGTGCATGAAACTCACTCATCATTGTGAATAATGCCACAGCTGGGCTTGGCCCAGGCACCTCACTGGCAGCTACAGGCTTTCCCATGGCATGCAGCTGGCACTGCCTCTGTAGAGGAGGATGGGGTGATGAACTGATGAGCATCAGCACAGCACCTGGCCCATCTCAGAGGCACACATCTAGTGGCATCGGGAGGACTCTCGCAGACTGGGGAGGACTCAGCTATCCTCCTAAGCCTCTAACAGTGAGGCTCATCCCTACTCCGCCTGCCATCTGAGATGAGCTCAGGGATATGACTGAAATTTCAGGGCTAAAACCAAAGGGATTGGGTTGGTACCCCTCCTTATGAGAAAGGGAGAGGAGAACTCTGTCTGGGTTGGGCAGAATATAGTCTGCATCCCCACCCCAGCTGATTGCAGTGATGAGGAGATGCCTTTGTCTGAGTTGCCAGGGGAACCAAAGTTTCTGCCTTATTCTGAGGCCGTGATTGGCTCCTGCTGGAGCTGGAGCTTTGGTGAATGGAAGGGCATCTCTTCTGCCTACAACTTCCCTGAGGTGAGAGATGAGCAAGGCTGGAGTCCCCATGGATGCACTGTGTCGGTGTCTCTGTCCCACTTCCTCAGCTCGGGGTGCCGGACCCCCTTGTTCATCCATCTTTCACTAATCCCAGGCAGCTTCTGCTCCAGGCCTTTCATCCTCCTAGGTCCAGGAAGACTAGTCTAAGAACCAGGAAACCTACATACCAATCCTGACATACCCACACTTACTCTTGGCCTTGCGCAGGTCTCTTCTCCCTGGGCCTTGGTTTCCCTACCTGTAAGAATGAAGGCACTGGGCTAAACTTTGGTCCTTCCAGCTCTGACTTCCCTGATCACACAGCCCAGATGCCCTCCTCTCTGACCTTCATAGCCCTCCTCATGCCTCTTGCACGCCTCTGACTGGATTCTCTCTCTTGTAGATTCCCTTGTAAGATGCAGGTCAGAATAGGGGGTTGCAACTAGCTTTGAGCATTGTTTTGGTTTTCTCTAGGAAAATTGTGCTCCCTGAAGCCTGTCCTAGAAGCCCCATATCCTGCAACCCCTCTTGTCCTCATCTGTCTCACCTGGATCAAGGCCCAGGATCAGAAGCCAGGAGGAATGAATGATGGGTGCTTGTGTCTGCTGCAGGTTGGGGCTGGGCAGCTAGAAGAGCCCTGGAGCTCAGCAGTCCTGGGTTCCAGACCTGACTTGTCTACCTGCTGGCTAGGTAACCTGGGAAGGTGGCTCAGTTGCCCCATCTATCACACAGGAATAATAATGCCACCTCACGGGGCTTGTTGCCAAGATGACATGTCTGCCATACAGGAGATAGCAATTCCCTTCTCTGCTCTGTCTTCTAAACAAGGCAGGGAGATGGGAAAGGCAGGGAGATGGGAAAGGCAGGGAGATGGGGATGAGGAGGGACCCTCGGCTGCAGGACCTGAGGTGCCCCAGGCCAGGCCTTAGATACTGCTCACTCCTGGCAGTGCCAAAAAGCAGGGAGAAAAAAGTATTGCCTTGGGTGGATGGGGCAGGCTGTGTGTCAGAGCTAATGTTTGAATAACACTTTTAAGATCCTCCAGGGACCTCAAATGAGGATTTTTCAGATGAGTTGAAAATGGAGCAAAGTAATGAGACTGAGGTCACTGGCAGGAAAGGGAGCAGCTTAATTGGTACTGGCCCCGCCTTGGCCCACCGACACTCATTACCACAGGCTACCCAGGAGGATGACCCGTGCATTTGGACTGTAAGCAATGTCAGTTTCTCAGCATAGGGGGTGGTAGGGTTGCATCTGGTAGTGACTCAGCTCCTCTTCATGTGGACTCACCAGATTGAGGGTCAGAGGGGGCTTCTTAGGTTGTTGGCCTTCAGAGCCTGGTTTAGTTTTTAGCTTTGTGACCTAGCCTCCCTCCGCCTCTGGGCTCTGGAGGCAGCAGCCTAGACCTGGCCACTGTCTGTCACAGGTGTGGTGGGAGGTAGGGATGGGACTTTGAAGTCAGACATAAGTTGCTGGGGGACCTTCCCTCCTTTGCTGAGATTTGCCTGGGGTCCTGGATGAGGTGAGTGGAGAGAGGGAGGAAGGTGAGTTCTCAGAAGAAAAAAGGCTGATTGATGTGTTGGGAGGGTGAATTTGTGCCAATGAGGATATGACTCTCAGGGCAAGCTTGTGTAGCTTACTTGGAAGAGGCACAGAATCTAAGGGACTTATCTCAAAGAGGCTGACGGATGAGCCTGGGAAGCCAGCATGGGTGGGGATGAGGAGTAGGTCCTGGGGATGTTTGGAGTCCCCGTGGAAACACAGTTGGTAGAATTGGTGAATGGTATGGATCAAGAGAGTACTATCCTGAAGATATTAGGAAATTCTGACTAGGCTATTGTACGTGAGGCTGCTTCTGTTTTGCTTGGGCTGGACTGGGGGGTGAATGGCCACAGGTGGGTGTGTTACTGCTTTTCCTGGGAGCCTGGTTTGCATTGTAAATACTGCTCCTGGGGCCACTGGTCATGGTGGGGGCACTTTTTCAGGTGCCTTCCTGGGGAATGTGTGAGGCTTGATTATTAGATCATTCTTGGCACCTGGTTTGCCGTTATGAATGCCATTGGGGGGGATAAGGGGAAGTGTCGGGTCACTATTGGGTCCCAGGCCACCCTGACCCCAGGCTCACTGCTCCCGAAGTGCTCCCTCTCCTTGGTCTCTGGGACAGCACACCCTGCCCTTTGGCTTTCCCACTCCCTATCTGGCCTGCCCTCATTTGCCTGTTCCTGCTCCTCTCCTTAACTGCTAAGCGTGTGACTTCCTCAGGGCTGCATTGCAGTTATTATTGTCGTGTTTAAAATAATACTGGTTTTTAATTTTAAAAATTTGATTTGTCTGTTTATTTTAAAAAATAAAAATGAGATCTCACTATGTTGGCCAGGCTGGAGTACAGTGGCAACTCACAGGTGCGATCACAGCCTCAAACTCCTGGACTCAAGGGATCCTCCCACTTCAACCTCCAGAGTAGCTGGGATTGCAGGAGTGTACCACTGCACCCGGCATTTATTTATTTATTCTGAGATGGAGTCACACTCTGTCACTCAGGCTGGAGTGCAGTGGCTCGATCTCAGCTCACTGCAACCACCACCCACCAGGTTCAAGTGATTCTCGTGACTCAGCCTCCCAAGAAGCTGGGATTACAGGCATCCACCACCAGGCCCAGTTAATTTTTCTATTTTTAGTAGGGATGGGGTTTCTCCATGTTGACCAGGCTGATTTCGAACTCCTGATCTCAAATGATCTGCCCTCCTCAGCCTCCCAAAGTGCTGGTATTGTAGGCATGAGCTACTGTGCCTGGCAGTTTTTTTTTTTTTTTTAATTAAAGCCGTAATAGCATAGTACCAAGATTTGGGAAAACAGGAAGCAGAAAAAATTACTCCTGAATATGGTTGGGAGTTTGGTGTGTTTCCTTTCACCAGTTTTCCTTTGCTCTTTCTTTCATATCCATAATTCCTACTGTGTCATCAGTACTGTCCTGCGTTTTTCTCTTAACGATGTATTGGAAGCCGCCTTCTGTGTCGTCACTGAGGATTCTATTAAATACATGATGGACTCATCCCTCTTCCTGCTGATGGATATTCAGGCTGTTTCCAGTTTTTGCTGTTATGAATAACAATGCAATGAACATTGCATAAAATGTTCTTCCTGTATTTCAGATAATGACATCTCTTGGGGTGAGGACCCTGGAAGGGAATTCTGGGTAAAAGGCTGTGGCTGCCTTAATAGGCTCTCAGTAAACTTGCCAAACTGCTATGCCAACCTTTAACCCCCAGCATCCAGGGTGAATGGGCAGGAACTGTTTTTTTATTTCTCTCTCTCTCTCTCTCTCTCTTCTTCTTCTTTTTTTTTTTTTAATTTCTCTCTCTCTCTCTTTTTTGAGACGAAGTTTTGCTTTTGTTGCCCAGGCTGGAGTGCAATGGTGTGATCTTGACTCACTGCAACCTCTGCCTCCCGGGTTCGAGTGATTCTCCTGTCTCACCCTTCTGAGTAGCTGGGATTACAGGCATATGCCAACATGCCTGGCTAATTTTTGTATTTTTAGAAAATAGTTTACCGTGTTGGCCAGGCTGGTCTCAAACTCCTGACCTCAGGTGATCCACCCACCTCGGCCTCTCAAAGTGCTGAGATTACAGGCATGAGCCACTGCACCCAGCCTTTTTAAAATTTCTCTTAGATCTGAAGTGCCCGTTCCTTGTGTGTAGGGACTGCTCCCAACCGTCCTGTGTCCATCCATTCATTCCCTCTAAGGCGGGAGGCAGAATAGGGCTATGGAGTGGGCTGCCTGGGTTCAAACCAACCTCCCCTTTTAACCACCTTGAGTCTATCTACTTCCTTAGCTGTAAAGTGAGCATCTTGACAGGGAGCCACCTCACAGAGTCCCTGTGAGGCTTTCTATGCATGAAAACATGGAAGACACTCGATATACAGTGAGCTGTGATGACAATGGTCAGGCCCAGAGAGAGGAAGGGGCTGATCTCTCACCACCTGGTGACACAGGGGCAGAGCCGAGGCCAGAACCAGGCTTCTTGCCTCCAGTGCTCTCTTTCCCTGATGCCAGCCTACTGCTGGGGATGGTGTGGTTTATGGGGTAGGTGGCCCTCTGTTTGAGAATATGTAGGAGGGGTGGAGTCCCTGGATGGAGCTCTAAGGTGGGGTTTCTCCCTTGCCTCCCAGAGCCATCACCTTCTTTCTGGGGTGCTTTCCCCCACAAAGTTATCTCTCTAGGGTAGAACTTGGGGCCCCAGCTCAGGCTTCTTCCTCAGAGGTATATCCAGGGAATATCTGGCTCCACAGAGTCTCCCTGCCTAGCCTTTGAGGAGGGAGTTTGGGTCTGGAGGGAAAGGTGAATTCTGAGGATCCCTCCCTAGGTGGCTGTGTCAGTTTTCTAATGCTGCCCTAACAAATTGCCACATACTTAAAACAACACAAATGGATGACCTTAGACTTCTAGAGGTCAAATCTGAAAATGGACCTTATGGGGCTGAAGTCAGGATGTTGGCAGAGCTGCTAGGGGAGCACCCTCACCTGGCCTTTCCTAGTTCTACAGGCTGCCCACATGCCTTGGTTCATGGCCCCTTCTAGTCGCTGCGTCCCTCCCACCTCTGCCACCATCATCATGTCTCCTCTGACTCTGACTCCCCCAGTTCTTCCTTTGACTTACAAGAACCCCTGTGGTTACATGGAGCCCATTCAGATAATCCAGAACCATTCTCCATCTCAGAACTCTTCACCTGCTCACCTGTGCAAGGTCCCTTTCACCATGTGAGGCGACATTCACCCGATTCTGGGGATGAGAACTTGGATATCTTTGTGGGAGGCATTATTATACCTACCACAGTGGCCAGTACCAAAGATCTCTCTGGATTACTGGACCTCCAGGTCCTGCTGGAATTGTACCACTAGCCTCCAAGATGGAGGGAAGGCTTGGGAGTCCAGGCCTGATGTGCTGTGGCTTGGGAGTGGGATGCGAGATTCTCCATGATGGGGGGCCTGGAAGGGAGGCAGTGCACCTGTGATAGTGTGATAAACGGGTTCAGTGAGGCAGACACTGGGAAATATCACCCCTGGCCTTCAGGGGTAGGCCTGATAGGTGTGGGACCTGCTGTGAGGCACTGCCCACAGAAAACCAAGCACCCCCTCCACACACCACCATCGCTGCTGTGTGTGTACACGTGCTTGTGTATGTGTGCACTCATCCGTGTCTCTACATGAATACTCTTGGGAGGGCCAAGGAACCACTCTTGAAAAAGGTCCTTTCTGCTCTTGTTCTAAGAAAAATAATTACACAAGTGACTAATTTTATCCCTAATCCCATAATTACTTTATTATGTAGCTGTTGAGAGGGCCTGAGCTGTGCCTTCCGCACCACTCGGCTGCTGGCCCAGTTGGCCTGGTCCACCAGCATGGAGCCCTGCCTTGCTTCTGGCCTGGGACTGCCGTGAGGGCAAGGTGACTCCAGTTCCATTCTGGCTGAGGTCCAGCTACCCTTTGGTATTTGGGGTCTGAAAGACCACCATTTCTCCCCCCAAGCCCACGCACAAAGTAAGAGCTTGTGTTTAGGGAATTAAGTCAGTAGATTCAAGAGATCTGGGTTCTAGTTCACCCCTCTCATTAACTTGCTCCTTGACCTTGAGTGTGCCATTTCCCTCTGGATCTCAGTTCTGTTGTCTGTGATACAGGACCTGGCCAGCTTAACACTCCATGACTCCATGATGAGAAATGGGAGAACTAGAGCTTTGAGAAAGAGGTACCTTCTTGCTACCTGCAGAAAACATACTCCAATCATAGCATTAAAGCTAATATTAATAGCAGCTGGGTACAGTGGCTCACGCCTATAATCCCAGCACTTTGGGAGGCCGCAGCAGGCAGATACCTTGAGCACAGGAGTTTGAGACCAGCCTGGGCAATATGGAAAATCCTGTCTCTATAAAAAATACAAAAATTACCTGAGTGTGGTGGCACATGCCTGTGGTCCCAACTACTCGGGAGGCTGAGGTGGGAGGATTGCTTGAGGCTGAGAGGTGGAGGCTTGTGGTGAGCCGAGATCATGCCACATAACTCCAGCCTGGGTGACAGAGTAAGACCCTGTCTAAAAAAAAAAAAAGAAAAGAGAGAGAAAAAGAGATAACAATAATATCCGTTATTACTTCATAGCAAGCCTTGTACCCAATTCTTCATTTATATTTTTCTCGTTCTATACTTGGAAGACTAGGTGAGGCAGGTTTACAGAAGAGGAAGCTGAACCAGCAGTTGATAAAGTGACACACCCATCATGAAATGGCAAAGCTAAGACTGTAGTCTATGCTCTTAGCCTCTGAACCCATTGTCTTTTTCTACTATATGAATAAATGAAGGCCACTCGGTGAGGAAGTGGCAGGGCTGGGATTTGAACCCAGGTCTGTCTGTCTCCAAAGTTATTCCCCTTTTCATAGGGCCACCTCCCAGAATTAGACTTGCAGGGGTGACTAGACTCTTGAACTTCGAATATGTAAACTTAAGCTTGACACAACAAGACACAGGGATGGTGAAATAAATCACCAGTAGACCAGAGAAATGGTAGCCCAAGGTTGTGTTCTGGCTTTGCCACTGGCTCACACTGTCAACTTAAGCAGGTCCCCACTAATCTCCAGGCCTTAGTATTCCCATCTGCATGAGGGTTGGGATTAGATGATATCTGAGGACCTTCCTAGTATTGATGGTTTGACATTCTCGACCATCTGGTCCCAGAAGGTGCTGTGAGGCAGGAGACCAGCCCATGGTGAGACTAATGGGTGGGTGAGTTGGCAGCCCTAGATGTTTCTGTTACATTTATTCCCATGAGAACAGAGACTGCTTGGACTGTGTCCCACTGAACATTTGCAGAACAACTTACCCAGGTCATGGAGTTGAGAACAGAGTGGAGGTGGTAGTTTCCAGGCTGTTCCTGCAAGGTTACTGCCCAGCCTGGGCTATTTAGCTACTTAGGGGTCCAGGTCTGGCATCTGCCTTGTTCCATGGGCTGCATTGGCCTCAGGTAGGCAGAAGCAATGGCTGCCATGTCTGCCTGTGGGAGTCTGTGAGGGGTGCCTAAGCATAATAAATAAGAACAACTACTTTGTATTTCCTCTTTCTTGATTTTTTTTTTTTTTTTTTTTTTTTTGAGGCAGGGTCTCACTCTGTCACCCAGGCTGGAGTGTAGTGGCATGATCGCAGCTCACTGCAACCTCTACCTCTTGGGTTCAAGTGATTCTCCTGCCTCAGCCTCCCAAGTAGCTGGGACTACAGGTGCATGCCATCATATCTGGCTAATTTTTGTATTTTTAGTAGAGACAGGGTTTTGCATATTGGTCAGGCTGGTCTTCAACTCCTGGCCTCAAGTAATCCGCCCACCTCAGCCTCCCAAAGTGCTGGGATTACAGGTGTGAGCCACTGAGCCTGGCCTACTTTGTATTGTCTAGTATCACTGCCTGCAACCCACTTTCCTTGAAATATTATGTTTAATTATCTTAAAATATATGAGGTAGCTGTATGGTCATTTCTACTTTACAGTTGAGGAAACTGAGACCCAGAAGGTTAAGTAATTTCTTTCAGATCACACAACCAGTGAGGGAGAGTGGGGTTTGAGATTCTGCCTCCAGAGCCCACTGTCTTGACCTTAGGGAGTGATAACATGGACTGAAGCAATAAGCATGAGATCAGTAGTCAGCTGGTTTGGAATCCTTGCTTAGCTCACCATCTGTGTTTCCTTGGGCAAGTTACTTTATGTCTGGATTTCCATTTCTCTCTCCGTTTTAGGAGAGAGAAATATGTACCCGTTTTAGGGTACATTAATACCTGCTGGGTGGGATTAGCTTAAAGGTTACTGAGGTGTTGGGAAGTGCAAGTGTCTAGCCTGTGGCTTTTTGCCCCTGCCTGTTTCTTGCTTCCTGCTACATACCTGAGGCTCCTGCTGCCCTGGAGGGTTCCCATGGTAGCTCACAGCTCAGGCCTTTGCACAAGCTGCTCTTCTGCCTGGAAGTTGCCATCTCTGCCTGATGTAAAGATAGACTTCCTTCACATCTAGACTTACATCTTTTACGGTTTCCTTGAGGATTCTGGAAAGGGTAAGAGGATGAGGTAGGTTCTCTCACAGGCCTGTTCAGTGATTATCAGAACAACCCCTCTGTAGGGGAAGAATTGAGGGTAGCAGGTAGGGTCCTGAACACCCTGGAGGTATAAATCCCTGCAGAAAATCTCCTCCCATTATACTTGACAGCTTAGGAAGGGCGTGCATGGAGGTATGTGTTTCGTATTCCTGTGCTCTCACTGTTTCAGTTTCCCCTATTTCTCTGGCATTATCTCATGGCCTTTTACTTGTTTGTTTGGTTTTCTTACTAGAACTTACAAAAAAATTTTCAAAATTGTGGTAAAATATACAGAACCTAAAATTTACCATCTTGGCCACTTGTTTTTTGTGGGAGAGTCTTGCCCTGGTGCCCAGGCTGGAGTGCAGTGGCGTGATCTTGGCTCACTGCAACCTCTGCCTCCCAGGCTCAAGCGATCCTCCTGCCTCAGCCTCCTGAGTAGCTAGGACTACAGGCACATGCAGCTGTGCTCAGCTAAGTTTGTTTGTTTGTTTGTTTTTGAGAGATGGGGTTTCACCATGTTGCCCAGGCTGATCTGGAACTCTGGGCCTCAAGTGATCCAACTGCCTTGGTCTCCCAAAGTGCTGAGATTATAGGTGTGAGCCACTGTGTCCCGCCTATCTTAACCATTTCTAAGTGTACAGTTCAGTAGTGTTGGGGTAGGTTCATATTGTGCAACACCATCACTACCACCCATCTTTAGAACTTTTAAATCTTCTTTCTTTCTTTTGGCAGTGTCTCGCTCTGTTGCCTAGGCTTGAGTGCACAGGTGGAATCATAGCTCACTCTGTCCTTGAACTCCTGAACTTAAGCAGTCCTCCTGCCTCAGCCTCCTGGGTAGCTAGGACTACAGGTGCATGCTGTGGTACCTGACTAATGGTTTTATTTTTTTGTAAAGGTGGGTTTCTTGCTTTTTGCCCAGGCTGGGCTTGAATTCTTGGCTTCAAGTAATCCTCCTGCCTCAGCCTCCCAAAGTAATGGGATTACAAGTGTGAGCCTGAATATTTAAATTTCTTTAAATTTATTTTTTCAAGGCAGAGTCTCGTTCTGTTACCTACACTGAAATGCAGTGGCACAATCACTGCAGCCTCAACCTCCCAGGCTCAAATGATCCTCCAACCTCATCCTCCCAAGTAGCTGGGACTACACATGCATGCCACTATGCCTGGTTATTTTATTATTTTCTTTCTTTCTTTCCGTTCTTTCCTTTCTTTCTGTTCTTTCCTTCTTTCTCTCTCTTTCTCTCTTTCTTTCTTTCGACAGGGTCTTACTCTGTTGCCCAGGCTAGAGTGCAGTGGCTCAATTTTGGTTCACTGCAGCCTCTGCCTCCTGGACTCAAGGGATCCTCCCACCTGAGCCTCCCAAGTAGCTGGGACTACAGGCATGCACCATCACACCTGGCTAACATTTTTATTTTTTGTAGAGACGGAGTTTCATCATGTTGCCCAGGCTGGTCTCAAATTCCTGATCTCAAGTGATCCACATGCTTCAGCCTCCCAAAGTGCTGGATCTATAGGTATGAGCCACTGTGCTGGGCCAGCTAATTAAAAAAAATTTTTTTTGGATAGAGATTGGGTCTCACTATGTTGCCCAGGCTGGTCTCAAACTCCTGGGCTCAAGCGATCCTCCTACCTCAGCCTCCCAAAGTGCTGGGATTATAGACATGAGTCACTATACCCATCCTCAATTTTTTTTTTGAGACCAAGTTTTACTCTTGTGCCCAGACTGGAGTGCAATGATGCGATCTTGGCTCACCGCAACCTCCACCTCTTGGGTTCAAGCAATTTTCCTTCCTTAGCCTCCTGAGTAGCTGGGATTATAGGCATGTGCCACCATACCCAGCTACCTTTGTATTTTTAGTGGAGACAGGTTTTCTCCATGTTGATGAGGCTGGTCTCGAACCCCTGATCTCGACTGATCCACCTGCCTCAGCCTCCCAAAGTGCTGAGATTACAGGCATGAGTCATCACACCCGGGCAAACTTCTTTTCCTTCTTTTTTTTTTTTTTTTTTTTTTTTAAAAACAGAGTTTCACCATGTTGGTCAGGCTGATCTCGAACTCCCGACCTCAGGAGGTGATCCGCCCACCTTGGCCTCCAAAGTGCTTGGATTGCAGGTGTGAGCCACCACGCCCAGCCTGGGCAAACTTTTTAATATTAAAAAAGTGAAACTCTATATCCATTAAACAATAACTCCCATTTCCTCCTCCCCCAGCCTGTGGCAGCTGCCATTCTCCTTTCTGTATTTATAAATTGGACTAGATACCTCAGATAGATAGAATCAATACAGAGTTTGTCTTTTTGTGACTGGCTTATGTCACTTAGTATAACGTCCTCAAGTTCACCCATGTTGTCACGTGTATCAGAATTCCCTTTCTTTCTAAGGCTGAATAATATTCCACTGTATGTATGTACAGCATTTTGTTTATCTATTCATCTGTTGATGGACACTTGTTGCTTCTACCTCTTGCTAATGTGAATCATACTGCTATGGCCTTGGATGTATAGCTATCTCTTTGACACCTTGCTTTTTTCTTTTTTTTTTTTTTTTTGGCAGAGTCTCACTCTGTCACCAGGCTGGAGTACAGTGGTATGATCTCGGCTCACTGCAACCTCCGCCTCCTGGGTTCAAGAATCAAGCAATTCTTCTGCCTCAGCCTCCCAAGAAGCTGGGACTACAGGCGTGCGCCACCACGCCCAGCTACATTTTGTAGTTTTAGTAGAGACAAGGTTTCACCATTTTGGCCAGGATGTTCTCAATCTCTTGACCTCGTGACCCGCCTACCTCAGCCTCCCAATGTGCTGGGATTATAGGTGTGAGCCACCATGACTGGCCTGACACGTTGCTTTCAATTATTTTGGATGTAGCCTCAGAAGTAAAATTGCTGAGTCATATGGTTAGGACATTTTTGTTTTTTGAGACAGAGTCTTGCTCTGTCGGCCAGGCTGGAGTGCAGTGGCATGATCTCAGCTCACTGCAGCCTCCGCCTCCCAGGTTCAAGCAATTCCTGCCTCAGCCTCCCAAGTAGCCAGGATTACAGGTGTGTGCCATCACACCTGGCTAATTTTTGTATTTTTAGTAGAAATGGGGTTTCACCATGTTGGCCAGATTGCCCTCGAACTCCTGACCTCGGGTGATCTGCCTGCCTTGGCCTCCCAAAGTGCTGGGATTACTGGTGTGAGCCACCATGCCTGGCCAGCACATTTTTTAAAGCCACTATTTATTGCATACTTAATATGTGCCAGGAACTGAGTTAATGATTTGACATATATTGCCTCACTCAATCCCTAGTCTACTCTGAGAATTATCTCCAGTTTGCAGCTGAGAAAATAAAGACTCAGAGAGGGTAAGTTACTTCCTCAAAGTGTCACAGTTAGAAAGCTTTGGAACTTGCCCTGGAGCTTTGACCTGCCGCCAAAGCCTTGCTTTTAACTATTGTGACATGCTGCCTCCCAGTGGCCTCTCTCTTCAGCTGTCTATAGAATTTTCTGCCTCTGTTGCATTTCATTTTTCTTCTCTCTTGCCTTGTGTGTTCACTCTCTCTGGAAACTTTGAGCAACTTGAGTAAAAGCCCTTTGACTGCCAAGAAGTTTTTGTGAGTTAGAAACCTACAGTGGGAGGCCTGTAATTTCCTTTCTAATCATAGTCCTCTGGATTTATAGCTCTGCCTGTCTCCCAGTGACTGACAGAATCTCATTCAGCCTCAAGTGGTGATTGGCTTGTGGATCCACAGAAAACCGGCCCAGGAGGGCCAGCTTTCTGGGTACCGGAACACTGTACCCCCAGAGAAGCAGTGTAGGAAGGGAGAGGGCCCGGCTAGGCCAATGAGGATTCTCTTGGCTCACTGATTTCCAAGAAACAAGAGAGGCAGAAAATTTTATAGAAAGATGGGGAAAGAAAGGCTATGAAGTAGGTTACACTGCACTTGCCTTTTTCTGATTTTTAAAACTATCAGAGTAAAACTATTCCTACATTTGGTGATTTTACTAATTGTTTAAATTCAAGCCAGATTGCAGATTTGCATGATAGTCAGTCATCTTTCTGTCTTCCTTTTTTTAAAAAAAAATTTTGTTATGTAAAATTTCAAGCATATATAAAAGAGTCTAGTGTAATGCACTTCTGTGAACCCATTTCCCAGGTGAAGCAATGATTGCTATAGAGTCACAGCTTGTCTATCAATAACACAGAAGTTTACATTTTTCCTCATTTACAGCACTAGCTCAGTGCATCAGACCTAGTTGTTACTCAGTAAATAAATAGATGTTGACTTATTAAGAAGTCCTTCCTCTCTCTGGGTCTCAGTTTCCCCATCTGTTCAGTAAAGGGGTAGGATTAGGTGCTTTTTTTTTTTTTTTGAGACGGAGTTTCGCTCTTGTTGCCCAGGCTAGAGTACAATGGTGCGATCTCAGCTCACTGCCTCCTGGGTTCAAGTAATTCTCCTGCCTTAGCCTCCCGAGTAGCTGGGATTATAGGCACACACCACCACGCCCAGCTAATTTTGTATTTTTAGTAGAGACGGGGTTTCTCCATGTTGGTCAGGCCGGTCTTGAACAGTCGACCTCTCAGGCCCACCTTGGCCTCCCAAAGTGCTGGGATTACAGGTATGAGCCACCCTGCCCGGCCTAAGTGCCTTTTTTTTTTTTTTTCAGACAGAGTCTTACTCTGTCACCCAGTCTGGAGTGCAGAGGCGCAATCTCGGCTCACCGCAACCTCCACCTCCCAGGTTCAAGTTATTCTCATGCCTTAGCCTCCTGAGTATTAGGGACTACAGGCGTGTGCCACCACACTTGGCTGATTTTTGTATTTTTTTTTTAGTGGAGATGGAGTTTTGTCATGTTGCCCAGGCTGGTCTCGAACTCCTGGCCTCAAGGGATCGACCCACCTTGGCCTCCCTGGGTGCTGGAATTACAGGCCTGAGCCACTGCCCATGCCTGGCCAGAATTAAATACTTTCTAAGAGACATGGTAGTCAAAGTATACACTTGGATGTCAGACACAATTGTTCTACTTATTAGCTAGGTGTCTTCAGGCAAGTTAGGTCTTAGTTTTCTCATCTGTAAAGTGGGGATACAACTTCTCAAGGGTGGTTGTAAGCACTGAATAAAGTAGCTGTTTTCTTACTAATACTTTCATTATTGCTATTTGCAATATTAACATTCTGGTGGGAAGAATCCATGTATTTCAGAAACGCAAAAATAAATTGGAATGGACTAGAATTCATGCTCTAGGATTTGGCTTCTTTTTTTGTCCCAGTCAGCAGATAATCAGAAGCCCAAGAAATAAGTAGTGCAAGAGCAGGCCCAGAGTGAGGGCCATCCAGGCTAATTTCATCTCCTTGCTTCCCCTGCCCCTGCCATGTATAGGTGCGACAGCCCCCACCCCCATGAGAAAGCCCAACTAGCCGCCCCCTCCCCTAATGAGACAGGCCCAAGATGGAAAAGCCCAGAAGTGGAGAGAGTGGCACTGCAGGATGTCTTGTTGCTAGGAGATCCGAGGAGGCAGCAAGAGCCCATTTCCAGCGCTGGGAGGGAATGATGGGCTGCTGTGTAGACGTAGGGCATGTGGCCCCAGATGGGGTTTTGCGGGATTCCAGGCAGGGTAGAGCAGCTGGGAGAAGGGGCTGGGGCAGGAGGAGGGGCTTTGTAGAATGTGGCCCCTTTCATAGATGGCGGGCTCGGGATTACCTGTTCATTTCTTCCATTTAACTCCTTATATGTCAGTTTCAGAGCTGCATTTGAATCCTGACTCACTCTAGACCTTTGACAAGTGTTGTGCTGCTATACTGGCTGGCCTTCAGTTTTCTCACCAATGGGAGGGCTAAGTGAAACATTTATAATAAAGTGCTCTGAAAAAAGGAAGACGAAGTAGGAATGTGAAGATTTGCTACCACTGTCATCTTTATTATTATAATTATTTTTTCTTTTACTGTCAAATGAGGGAATTGGACTCTGTTTAGTTCCTATGCATGAACAGGGAGCCCTGGAGGGCACTTCCACTGTGAGGGCCTGTGTCAGGAGGCTGTTGGGATTGGCTACATGGGCCCCGTTAGTGAAACTCCAGGGGCAATCTGAGGCAGGCAGTGAAGTTCAAACCCAGAGAGATCACCCAAGGGGGGCTGTGGTGCTGAAAGGTGGGGGCTGTAGTAAGATACCCGGAAGGACTTATTTCTTTCCTTTCTTCCTTCCTTCCTTTCTTTTTTCTCTTTCTTTGTCTTTCTTTCTTTTTCTCTCCCTCCCTCCCT
>PVKV010020521.1:0-39587 GCA_004027835.1 Alouatta palliata | reverse complement strand
ACCGTCCCGGGTTCAGCTGTGCTTGCTGTGAAACTCTCAATCCAGAGCGTTTCTGATGGCTGTTTTTTTGTGGGGGTGGGACCAGCTGAGCCTGATCACCTGGCTCTCTGCCTCAGAGCGTTTTTTTTTTTTTTTTTTTTAAGTTGAATGGTCACTGTCTCCCAGGTGTTCCAGCCGCCTGTTGACAAGGCGCCGGGATTCGTATGATTTCCCCTGCGGTGACCCAGTGCGCCGGCTGAAACCGCGGTCGCTGGCGTTTTTTTGCCTGGGAAATCTCCTGGCCTGGCTGTCTGTTTCAGTCCCCTTTTTTAATCAAATGAATGGGCGGCAATGCCTTCCCGGAGCTCCAATTGCCTGCTAAAACGGCACCCGGACCCACGTCTTTTGTATCAGGAACCGCTGCGCCGGGGCGCCGCTCCAAACAGCGGAGCTGGCGGAAACAGCGGAGCCGGTGTAAACAGCTGCACCGGCCAAACCAGCCGCGCCGGCTAAACCAGGTGCGCTGGCGACCCGTGGGGCTCCTCCCCCTGGGAATCCCCTGGTCTGTGGGCAATAAAAATCCGTCTGGGAATGTGGTGTCCACTCACCCTCCACGCTTTCACTGGGAGCTGCAATCCTCAGCTGCTCCTAATCGGCCATCTTGGATCTCTCCTGAATGAAATTTTTTTAAAGACACAAGTACATACTGCCTACAAGAAACTCACCTCATCTGTGAAAACACATGTATACTGAAAGTGAAGGGATGGAAAAAGATACTCATGCAAATGGAAACCAAAAGTGAGCAGGAGTAACTGTGCTTATGTCAGACAAAAGAGACTTCAAATCAAAACCTGTAAAAAGAGACAAAGAAGGACATTATACAGTAAAGAAATCATTCAACAAAAGAATGTAACAACTGTAAATATATGTATGCACTCAATACCAGAGCACCCAGGTATATAAAGCAAATATTATTAGAGCTAAAGGGATAACTAGACTCCAATAAATAATAGTTGAGGACTTCAACACCCCACTGTGCGGCCCTGTAGGTGGGTGTGGTGGGATATTGACAGGTCTCCAGGGATGCAGAGATGCAGGGACTATTGGACATCAAGCGCAGTACATACTCTGGTGACTCTGCTCTCAAAATGGCACCATGCTGCAGCAGCCTGAGTCCCAGTGAGTCTTGGGGTCCTGGGGAAACTAGTGTGAATTCCCTTACTGAAAGAATACAGTCACATGAACTCTAGGCAGCTTCCTATACTGGGCTCAGGCCCTGTGGGGGCTGTCAGGCTCTCCTGTAGCTAGGATTACAGGCATCCATGGTGAGACTGTGCAATGCTGGGGATTTTCTGCTTACCTTTTTCCCACAATGGGGAGTGCCTCCTGACTCCAAAGCCTATTTAAGCCAGGAGCTTCATTTCCCTCTTTATGCTGCCATCTCAAGTTTCTGTGCCTCAAAGGGTCTTCATCACCTCCTCGTTGAATTCTGGTGTATACTGAAATTTGTATTCTTGCTAAAATTTATTCGTAATCCCCAAATCAATACTTGCAGCACTTTTGTGGTCATTTGTAGACATACATAGATCAACAAAAAAAATGAGTCACCTGACACACATGTTCCCAGCTGAGACTCACCAAGGTAATATGGTCTTTTTTCAGCTCTCATATGTAAAGACATACCCATTTCAAGTTCTGTTTGATCTTCTCTGTGGGCTAAACAATGAAGAGGCGGAGGTAAAAAGAGTCTCTCTCTCTTTTTCTCTCTCTCTCTCCCCCCTCCCTCTTTTTCTCTTCCTCTCTGTCTCTTCCAACAATACCAAGTACGTTCTTTCTGAGACCCTCACCTGGCTGACTACAGAACTCTTCCTTAATATATATGAAATTCCCTGGGCAGTGCTTACATGTTCCAGAAATCCATGGGGGTTGTTACTTGTCATCCAGCTTAGTTGGCAGCTCCAGCCTTCTCTCGTGGGGAACTGTCAGGGTCTCCGTCCAATGCAGCAGGCTACTGCTCTTTCCTTTCCCAGACCTGCCTGTTCCTTCATTCACAAAACACTGTTAACAGCAGACTGTAAGGTTTAACAAACATGCTACCCATTTTAGGAAACTAGAGGATATTACAATGCACAAAAGGGTGATACTATGGGTTTTGCATATCATGGAATGTCCACTATTTATGCCCTGACCTACCACAATATTGCAGGAATCTAATTACTTCATCAGACTGTGATTCCACTTGACTCTGCCCCACATTCTCTAAGACTAGAAAACTAACTCCCATTCTCTCTGGCCCAGCCAAAAAAGAGGTAACGTCTTAATCTCTGCCAAGACATACTTTATATTATCAATACAGGTTTTTATATTATTCAGTTTAGTATTTACTACCTTAATTTGAAGCATCTGCATTATGCCCCAGTGCATGGCTTTTTTCAAAATAATAAATAGATATGTCTATTTTGATGGCTGCATAATGAAAAAGGGTTTTAAAAGTGGATTCCCTCAGAATAGAGCGTCTCTTTCAAGCTCAAGTTTCAGCTGAAAACAGACTGAGAAACAGATTCCACCTGAAGCATCTGGAAAAAGTTGCTGGCACCCTAAGAGAGTGGCCTTTTATGGCTCATAGTAACTCAATAAACAGTGTGTATTAGTAGTAGTATCTATCTTTTCCATAATACAGTTCAAACCAGATTGAGAAAACCCAACTTGTCACCCCATTGCACATTCAAGCTTCGCCTCTTGAAACAGAGGATGCTTTAAAATAACCAATACACATTATTTCCTCTTCAAATGTTATCATTCCTCGGGGTCCCAGACTGGCAACCCTAAGCAACATGGATGTAGATCTGTGAGACTGCCAGTTTTTTGTTGATCCAGAACCATTCATTGTATGCTTACTATGCCTCTTATATTGTTCAAGAGATTGTATCTAAATCAATGATGTTAATTTCTCCCTAGGGAGCTTCTGGTAGTGTGTGAAGCTTGTCACAGTGACTGGGAGAAAGGATAAAAATGTTGCAGTGTGTGGGACGATCATGCAAAATGAATTTGTCTATCAAAAGTGCCAATAGTGTACTATGGAGAAACTGCTGGATACTAGGGATATAGCAGTGAACCTATACAAGGTTGTGATCATCTCTCACAGAGACTAAGCCTAGCTTTAAATCACCTCAAATTCTGATAAGATAATCTGTTCCTATCTTAATTGCCTTCCAGAAACAGAGGAAGTTAACATCTTTATATGCCTTAAATTTTCATTATAATTATTCAGGCATAGTATTTGATTGTTGATAAACAGTTACCAGGCATAAGAGGGGACAACACCAAGTGAACCAAACCAAAGGGGGAAAAAAAACAGATAATGCAAAAGTAAAGCTAGATAAGACATCTCTGAGAATGTTACATTTGACCTACCATCAAAAGATGATGAGAAATCAGCCATGTGAACAGACCGGAAATAGTATTTGGGACCTTTGGAAAGCAACTGATAGAACCAGGTGGTAAAGGATTTGCCTAATTCTAGAAATCAAAGGAATGCCAGAGTGACTGGAGCATAATTAAAGTAGTGAGTAATAGTAGGATAAATTGGAAGGATGAAAAAATCATGAGATGTCATCAGAGACTAGGTAGGGGCCAAATCATATAAGATCCTGTTGTTCATGCCAAGAAGTCTAGAATTTATTCTAATTAAAATGTGAAGCCAACAGAGGGACTCAGACAACTGAGTTATCATGTCATTCAATTTAAATGATCACTTTGTAATGTAAAAGACAGTGGGGAAAAAATGGAACAAAGGAGTCCAGTTAGTAGGTCAATCACCTCCTAATTTAGGTTGCCTGAGTAAATGATCAGTGGTAGCCTAAACTAGGGGACTAGGAGTAGACATGGAGAAAAGTGGAGATGAAATCTGGATATATTAGAAGGCAGAGTTGGCAGGAGATGCTGAATCAGTTAACATAAGATATAAAGGTAAAAGAAGTAAAACCAAGGATGACACCTAGGTTTTTGATCTGAGAAGATGGATGGTAGCTTTACTGGTATAGGTAAGACTTCAGGAAAGTTACATATTTTGTTTTCTTTAGGCGAGGAACATGAGTTCAATTTTAGTCATGCTAACTTCCAGATGCTGAGTCTGGACCCCAAAGGAGTGATCAAAGCTAGAGACACAGATTTTTAAATTTTCTGGCCATTTCTATTCATTATTTATTCTCAGTCTTCTCAGTATCTGAAGCACCTTTCTTCAGAGAGTTCCAACCACTGTTTAAATGATGATGAGAAGTAGTTCCCCCACCTCCCGCAACAGAAACCAAGCTAGACCATACACTTCAACTCAGCTTTTGAAAGCTTGTGTAGATCGTGACCATCGAAGGCTCTCAACCAGGATTTTGAGAACCCAGAAAAAAATTAACAAAATATTTATGTTTGGAACATAAAACATCCAGCAACAGAAGCATTACAAGTCAAGGGTCAACAGCACCAGGTAGCCAGAGTAGTAGTGTTGCAAGTAAGAATGCCTCAACTAGACTATTTCTCAAGCACGACTTTCAAGGTAGTTTCTACTTCCCAGGATAGCATGGATCCTGCTTGCTGTTTAATCCTCATTCGCCAGCCTTCCTGTTGGTTTCCTGTATAGCTCAGTGTCCTTACATCAGATTCCATTTCAGTAATCTAGACTATTTTTCTGTTGTTTGCAACAAATAAACCTTATTGATACAGGAGTTGGAAGATGTAGATGTTAAGTACAGCAATAAAGTGAAAAAGAAATTTCCTAGAGAGAAAATGTAGAAAAGGAGAAGATAACTCAAGGTTACAACCTGGAGCACACCAATATGTAGAAGAAGTTTAGCAGCAAATGAGCTAATAAAAAAAGTCAAGGAAAACAGTTCACAGGGGAAGGAAGAAAACCACAAGAAGGTATTTTCATGGAATACAGGAGAAGAAAGGACGAATTTTTAAGGAAGAGTATTGTTTAGTGCCTCTAAGAGGTTAAACAAGGACAAAGAAATTGTCATTTAATTTGACAGCATGCAAATTATTAAAGACCGTAAAAAAAAAAAAAATGTTTAGAGGGCAGGAGGGAATATAAGAGTGATTGGAAGAGGGTGGAAGACAACGAGTTAGACAACTTATCAGAAACGTTTTGCTGTGAAGGGCAACAGATATACAGAGCAATAGCTGGTAGGGAAGTGCCATCAAAGGAAGGTATTTGTTTAAAATGGAGAACAGTGGAACTTAAATTGTATATTGATGGGAATAACCACAAGAATAGGAGAATTTGAAGATGCAAGAGAAATTGTTGTTATCTGTAGGACTTAAAACTTTTAAAGACTGGGAGATCAAGATTAGATCAACTGGAGATATTGGCTTTTTTAAAAGTTGTGACCCATCATCCCTAAGTTTCATACCCTTACATGCTGATAATCTATATCCCAATGGATGGCAACATTGAGAATGAGGGACTGGCAAGGCAGAGATGTCCAGAAGATGAGGAAATGAGGTTTGAGGTCCGTGAGATCCAGACTGAGTGACAGAGGTTAATCTAGACTGACAAGTACAGATTTTGAGGAATGTGGTTTGTCCATTCAGCAATTGATGGACGTTTGGGTTGTTTTTACTTTTTAACCATTGTAAGTATTTCTGCTATAAACATTCACGTAGAAGTCTTTGCATGAATGAATATTTCTGTTTCCATTTGGAAGATACTCAGGAGTAAAATTTCTGGGTTATGTTTTTATCTTTTAGAATTGTTTTTAATGACTGGGATTATTTCACTTATTTATGAAGGGTTGTTATTCTGCTCCGTTGTTCAATATGTCTACGTTTAAATCAATACCACACCTTCTTGATTATTGTGGCTTTATGGTAAGAGTTTACACACACACATATATATACACACACACACACAACTGCACATATTTAATGCAAGCAATTAGATAAGTTTGGACATAGGTATACACCATAAATCCATCATTACAATTAAAGTAATTAACATATATCCATCATCTCTAAAAGTTTCCTCAGGACTCTCCTTTTATTGTAGTAAGAATGCTTACTATGAGGTCTACCCTCTTAGCAATTTTTTAAAGTGCACAATACAGTATTGTTGACTATAGGCACCAGCTTGTATAGCAGATCTCTAGAAGTTATTCACCTTGCATAACTGAAACTTTATACACATTTAACGTATTCCCCCTTTCTTCCTTGCCCCAGTCCCTACAACCATCATTTTACTCTCTCCTTCCATGAGTTTGACTATTTTAGATATCTTCTATTAGTGGAATCATTGGGTATTTGTCCTTTGTGACTAGCTTATTTTACTTAGTATAATGTTCTCTAGGTTAATTCACATAGTCATATATGGCAGGATTTACTTCTTTTTAAAGACTGAATAATATTCCATTGTTTGTATATGCCACAGGTTTTTTTTTCTTATCCATTCCTCTTTCAATAGACATACAAGTTGTTTTCATATCTTAACTATTATGAATAATGCTACAGTGAATTTGGGAATGCAGCTATCTCTTCAAGATCCTGATTTCAATCCTTTTGGATATATAATGAGAAGTGAGATTGTTGGGTCATATGGTAATCCTATTTTTAATTTTTCAAGAATACTGTTTTCCTTAATGTATACCAATTTACATTCCCATCAACCTTGTGCAAGGGTTCCCTTTTCTCTACATCCTAGTCAACATTTGTTATCTCTTGTCTTTTTTATATCCTAACAGGTGTGAGGTGATATTTCATTGTGGTTTTGTTTTCTCTGATGATCAGTAATGTTGAGCATCTTTTCATATATCTGGTGGTCATTTGTGTATCTTCTTTGCAAAAATGTCTATTGAGCTTCTTTGCACATTTTTCTTTTCTTTTCCTTTTTTTTTTTTTTTTTTTTTTTTTTTTTTTTTTTTTTTTTTTTTTTTTTTTTTTTTTTTTTTTTTTTTTTTTTTTTTTTTTTTTTTTTTTTTTTTTTTTTTTTTTTTTTTTTTTTCTCCTCCTGAGACGGAGTCTCGCTCTGTCACCAGATTGGAGTACAGTGGCACGATCTCAGCTCACTGCAACCTCTGCCTCCCAGGTTCAAGCGATTCTCCTGCCTCAGCCTCCTGAGTAGCTGGGACTACAGGCATGCGCCACAACGGCCACCAGATTTTTTTGTATTTTTAGTAGAGACAGGGTTTCATCACATTAGCCAGGATGGTCTCGATCTCTTGACCTAGTGATCCGCCTGCCTCAGCCTCCCAAAGTGCTGACATTACAGGCATGAGCCACCCCTCCCGGCCTCTTTGCCTATTTTTAATTGGATTATTAGGAGTGGGTTTCTTGGTTTTTTTCTGGGTTTTCTTTGTTTTTCTTGTTTTGTTTTTGCTAATGAGTTGTAGGACTTCCTCACAAATTTTGAATGTTAACCTTTTATCAGGTATATGGTTTACAGATGTTTTCTCTCATTCTGTCAATTACATTTTCATTGTGTTGATTGTTTTCATTGTTGTGCAGAAGCTTTTTAGTTTGATGTAACCCCACTTGTTTATTTTTGCTTTTGGTGTCATTTGCAAAAAAAAAAATATTGTTGACAACAATGTCAAGGAGATCTTTTTCCTATTTTTTGGTAGAGTTTAAGGTTTCAAGTATTACATTTAAGTATTTAATCCATTTTGAGTTAGTTTTTGTAAGTGGTGTAAAATAAGGGTCCAAATTTCTTTTCTTTTTTTCTTTTTTTTTTTTTTTGCCTGTGGATATCCAGTTTTCCCAATACCATTTATTGAAGAGCCTTTCCCTATGATGTGTTTTTGACACCTTTGTCAAAAATAAGTTGACCGTAGATGCATGAGTATATTTCTGGGCATTCTATTCTGTTCTATTGGTCTATGTGTGTGTTTTATGCCAGTACCATGCTGTTTTGCTTTCTACAGCTTTCTACAGGTTGAAATCAGGAAGTGTGATGCTTCTAACTTTGTTAGTCTTCCTTAAGTTTGCTTTGAAATCAGAGTCTTTCATGGTTTCATACAAATTTTAGCATTTTTTATTAATGTGAAAAATAAGATTGGAATTTTGATAGGATTTTCATTGGATTGCTTTGAGTAGTATGGACATTGTAACAACGTTAATTCTCTATTTCAGTAACTCAGGATATCTTTCCATTTATTTATATCTTCAATTTCTTTTTATTATATCTTCAATTTCTTTCATCAGTGTCTCATACATTTCACTGTACAGATATTTCACCTCCATGGTTATATTTATTTCTAAATGTTTTATTCTTTTGGATGTTACTGTACATAAGATTGCATTTCCAACTTTTCTTTCTGATTGTTCATTGATTAATTCTATCACTTTTATGGATTCCTTAGGATTTTCTATATACAAGATCATGCTGTCTTCAAATAGAGATAGTTTTATCCCTTCCTTTCTAATCTGGATACCTCTTATTTATTTTGCTGGACTACTTGCACTTGTTTTAACCTCCAGTAAAATGTTGAGTAAAAATGGTGAGAGCAGACATCCTTGTCATGTTCCTGATCTCAGGGGGAAGGCTTCAGTCTTTGAACAGAAGTATGATGTAAGCTGTTGATTTTTCATAGATGTTCTGTATCATGTTGAGAAAGGTTGCCTCCTACTCTTAGTATTTTAGTGTTTTTATCATGAAAGAATGTTGGATTTTGTCAAATCCTTTTTCTGCATTTATGGAGCTGGTCATGTATTTTTTAGTTTTGTTTTATTAATATGATGTATTATATTAAGTGATTTTTTAATATTAAACCAATCTTGTATTCCTGGGATGAATCCCATTTGGTCATGGTGTATAGCTCTTTTTATGTGTTACCATATTCAGTTTACTAGTATTTTGTTGAAAATGTCTGTATCCATATTCATAAGAGATTTTGATCTGTAGTTTTTTTTTCTTGTGGTGTATTTGGTTTGGGTATCAGGGTATAAAAAGTCATAAATTCTGGCTGGACATGGTGGCTCTCATCTGTAATCCCTGCAGTTTGGGAGGCCGAGGCCAGCAGATCACCTGAGGTTGAGAGTTCGAGACCAGCCTGGCCAACGTGGAGAAACCCCGTCTCTAGTAAAAATACAAAATTAGCCAGGCATAGTGGCAGATGCCTGTAATCCCAGCTATTTAGGAGGCTGAGACAGGAGAATTGCTTGAATCCAGGAGGCGGAAGTTGTGATGAGCCGAGACTGCACCATTGCACTGCAGCCTGGGAACAAGAATGAAACTCCGTCTCAGAACAGAAAAGTCATAAATTCGTAAAATGAGATGAGAAGCATTTCTTCTTCTATTTTTTGGAAGAGTCCAGGAAGAATTAGTATTTTTAAAAATGGTTGAGAGACTTTAATGATGAAGCCAGGTGGGCCTGGTCTTTTCTTTATGGGTAGTTTTAAATTATTGATTCAAGCTCTTCACTTGTTATGGGTCTATGAAGATTCATACCTGAATTACTTTCAGCAGTTTGTTTTCAAGAATTTTTCCATTTCATCTAAGTAATCTAATTTGTTGGTGTACAGTTATTCATGGTATTTCTTTCTACTCCTTCTTACTTTTATAAGGTCAGTAGTAATCATCCCTCTTTAGTTTCTGATTCTGGTAATTTGTGTCTCCATTCCCTTTTTACTTGGTCAATCTAGCTAACAGTTGATCAATTTTGTTGAGCTTTTCAAAAAACTAGCTTTTGGTTTCTTTGATTTTCTTGATTGGTTTCCTACTCTCTGTTTCATTAATTCCATAATAATCTTTATTATTTCCTCTGTTTGCTTAAGGTTTGAGTTGTTTTCCTTTTTGTGTCTTAAGGTGGAAGTTTAGGTTATAGATTTGTAGTCTTTCTTCATTCTTAACATAGGTATTTACAGCTATAAATTACTCTCTAAGCACTGAGTTTGTTGCATTGCATAAGTTTCATTATTCTATGTCATCATGTTATTCGTTTCAAGAGATTGTCTAATTTCCCTTTTGATTTTTTCTTTGATCCATTGGCTACTTAGGAGTATGTTGCTTAATTTTCACATATATGTGAGTTTCCAAAATTCTTATTATTAATTTCAAATTAAATATTTGTGGTCAGAGAACATACTTCGTATGATTTCTTTCATTTTAAATTTACTGAGATTTTGCCTATGGACTAGCATTTGCTGTATCCTAGAGAATGTTTCATATGCACTTGAGAAGAATGTACATTCTATTGTTGAATAAAAGGCTTGATGTCTGTTAGGACTCATGGCTTTACAGTGTTTAAACCTAATTCCTTGCTAATCTTATGTGTTATCATTCTATCATTATTAAAAATGGGATATTGACATCTTCAATAACTATGTTTGAATTATATATATTTTTACCTTCATTTCTGTCAGTTTTTACTTCATGTATCTTAGTGCTCTATTAGGTGCATATATAATTGTTATGCCTTTCTAATGTACTGACTCTTTTATCATTATAAAATGTTCCTTTCTGTCTCTAGTAACACACTTTTTGGGTTAAAGTCTCTCTTGATTGATAATGGTATAGGTACTCCAAATTTGCTATGGTTGCTACTTTCTTTTTCCCTCCCCTTTAGAAGGTTTTATACTTTGAGTCTCTAGCCAGAACAAATCACATGACTCTGCCTTACCAAGTGGTTGTGTGGGAAATCAAGAGCAGAAAATAGATTATTTGGTAAAGGTTATTGTGATTTACATAGGTACTAAATTGCAGAGAACCTTGACCGAGTTAAATGCAGTGTTACTCCCTCACCATATATGGCAAATAAAAATGAAAATGTGGAATGGGATGGGGGGGAGCAAGATGGAAGAATAAGAGCCTACACCATTTGTCCCACATGCAGGAACACCAAATTTTAACAATTGTCTGCACACAGAAAAGCACCATTGCAAAAAAAGCAAAAATCAGGTGAGTAATCATAGTACCTGCTTTTAACTTCATATCATTGAAAGAGGCATTGAAGAGAGTCAGAGAGACAGTCTTGAGTCACCAGTGCCACACCTCCTTCATCGCCCAGCAGTGGCCCTGCTGCATAGAGACTCTGTGCAGTTGAGGGAGAAAGAGTGCAGCAACTGGAAGACTTAACATTAAACTGAGTGCTGCTCTATCACAGCAGAGAGGAGAGCAAAACTGTGCTGGGTTCAGCCAGCACCCATGCAGAGAGAGAGCATTTGGACCAGACTCAAGCAGAGGAGAACTGCCCACTCCAGTAATTGGAACTTGAGTTTCTTGGCAAGCCTTGCCACTGTGGACCACAGTGCTCTGCGGTCCTAGGTAAACTTGAAAGGCAGTCTAGGACACAAGAACTGCAATTCCTAGACAATTCTTACTGCTGGGCTGGGCTCAGAGCCAGAGGACTAGGGTGGCACATGACATAGGGAGACAAGCTGGTCAGCTAAAGGAGTGCTTGCACCATACTTTCCCCAACCCAGGCCGTGCAGCTCACAGCAACAAAAGTGACTACCTCCTTCTGCTTAAGGAACGGAGAGCAAAGTGTAAACAGAAAACAGGACTTTGTCTTGCATCTTGCATACTAGCTTAGCCATAGTAGGATTCTGATTGACTCTGACTCAGGCAGAATCGGTCATGAGGTCCCCATTCCAGGCCCTAGCTCCCAGGCAGCATTTCTAGATATACTCTGGTTCAAAAGGGAACACGTTGCCTTGAAGGGAAGAAACAGTCTTGGCAGGATTCATCACCTGCTTACAAAAGAGCCCTTGGGTCTGAATAATCAGCAGCAATACTCAGGTAGTCTGCCATGAGCCTTGGGCTGTGAGACCTGCTGGCTTCAGGTATCACTCAGCACATTCCCAGCTGTGGTGTATGGAGAAAGACTCCTTCTGTTTGAGAAAAGCAGAGTGAAAAGTTAAGGAGACTTTGTCTCGCACCTTAAGTATCAGCTTGACTACAGTGGGGTAGAGCAACAAGCAGGCTCTTGGGGTCCCTAAGTCCAGGCCTAGAATCTTGGACAGCATTTCTGGGCCTTTTCTGGGACAGGGAAGAGATCATTGCCCTGAAGGGTGAGTTTAAGGTCTGGCATCATTCACCACAAGCTGACTGAAGAGCCTTAGGGCCTTAAGTGACCATTGGCAGTGGCCTGGCAGAAATCCCCATAGGCTAGTGGTGGTGGTGACCACAGGGAAAGGCTCTTCTGCTTACGGAAAGGGAGGGAAGGACTGCATCTTGTGGTTTGAGTGCCAGCTTAGCTGCAATAGCGTAGAACATCAGGTAAATTTCTAAGGTTTTTTTTACTCAAATCCCTGGCTTCCAGAGAGCATCTCTGGACCCACCTGGGCCTGGGAGAATTCACTGTCCTGAAGGGAAGAACACAAATCTGTCTGACTTTGCCATCTCCTGATGGTAGAGCCCTTGGGCTCTGAGTGAATATAGATGGTAGCCAAGTAATGATTACCAAGGGCCTTGGGCAAGATTCAGTGCTGTGCTGGCTTCAGGTCTGACTCAGTGAAATCCCAGTAGCGTAGCCACAGGGGTCCATGCACAATCACACTCCTAGTTCCATGTGGCTCAGCAGAGAGAGAGAGAGAGAAAGAAAGAAAGAAAGAGAGGCCCTATTTGTTTGGGAGAAACTAAGGGAAAAGAACAAGAGTCTAGACCTGGTAATTCAAAGAATTCTTTTGGATCTTATCTAAGACCACCAACACGGTACTTACACAAGTCTGCAAAAACCAGTGTTATTGGGCTTGGAGCCCAATTCCTTTAGAATACCTGGAAAACTTTCTCAGTAATGACAGGAACAAACAGGCTCAGACTGTGAAGTCTACAATAAGTACCTAACTCTTCAGTGTCCAGACACTGATGAACATCTGCAAGCATCAAGATCTTCTAGGAAAACATGACCTCATCAAATGAATTAAACAAGGCACCAGTGGCCAAACCTGGAGAAACAGCGATATGTGACCTTTCAGATGAAAATTCAAAATGGCTGTCTTGAGGACCTTAAAGAAATTCAAGATAATACAGAAAAGGAACTCAGAATTCTATCAAATAAATTCCACAAAGAAACTAAAATAATTACAAAGAACCAAGAAGAAATTCTAGAGTTGAAAAATGCAATTGACATACTGAAGAATGCGTCAGTCTCTTAATTTATCAAGCAGAAGAAATAATTAGTGAGCTTGAAGACAGATTATTTGAAAATACACTGTCAAAGAAGAAAAAAAAAGAAGAATGAAGCATGCCTACAAGATCTAGAAAATAACCTGAGAAGAGCAAATCTGAGAGTTATTGCCCTTGAAGATGAAGTAGAGAAAGATATAAGGGTAGCAATTCATTCAAAAAAATAGTATCAAAGAATTACCCAAACCTAGAAAAAGTTATCAAGATTCAAGTATAAGAAGGCTATAAAGTACCAAGCAGATTTAACCCAAAGAAGACTACCTAAAGGCATTTAATAATCCAACTCCCAAAAATCAAGGATAAAGAGATGATCCTAAAAGTAGCAAGAGATAATAAATAAATAACACACAAGGGTGTTCCAATACATCTGGCAGCAGACTACTCAGTGGAAATCAAACAGGTCAGGAGAGTGTAACATGACATATTTAGAGTATTGAAGGAATAGTATATCTGGTGAATATATCCTCAAGAATGAAGGAGCAATAAAGACTTTCCCAGAAAAACAAAAGCTGAGAGATTTCCTAAAACCAGATTTGTTGTACAAGAATTACTAAAGGAGGTTCTTCAATCAGAAAGAAAACTATGTTAATAAGCAAGAAGAAATCACCTGAAAGTACAAACTCACTGGTAATAGTAAGCACAAAGAAAAGCACAAGATATTATAACACTGTAATTTTAAAGTGTAAACTACTCTTAAGTAGAAAGACTAAATAATGAGCCAATAAAAAAATACAACTTTTCAAGACATAGACAGTACAATAAGACATAAAGAGAAACAACAAAAAGTTAATAAGTGGGGAGATGAATTTAAAGTGTAGAGTTTTTATTCATTTTCTTTTTCATGTTTGTTTATACAATCAGTGTTAAGTTGTCATCTGTTTAAAATAGTGGGTTATAAGACAGTATTTGAAAACCTCATGATAATCTCAAATTGAAAAACACACAATGGATACACAAAAAATGAAAAGCAAGAAATTAATTCATACCACGCAAGAAAATCACCTTTACTAAAAGAAAAACAGGAAGGAAAGAGAAAAAGTAGAGAAGACCACAAAAGAGCTGAAAAACAAATAACAAAATATCAGGAGTAAGCCCGTACTTACCAATAATAACATTGAATGTAAACGGAGCAAATGCTCCAATCACAAGACATAGACTGGTTCAATGGATAAAAAAAAAAAAAGAAAAGAAAAACAAGACCTAAAGATCTGTTGCCTACAGGAAACACACCTCACCTATGAAGATACATATAGACTGAAAATGAAGGGATGGAAAAAAGTATTCCATGCCAATGGAAATCAAAAAAAGAGAAACAGTAGCTATAGTTATATCAAACAAAATAGATTTCAAGATTAAGAAATGAGAGACAAAGAAAATTATTATATAATGGTAAAGGGGTCAATTTAACAAAAGGATATTACAGTTGTAAATACATAGACACCCAACACTGGAGCTACAGGATATACAAAGTAAACATTATTAGAGCTAAAGAGAGAGATAGACCTCAATACAATAATACCTGAAGACTTCAAAGAAATATCAGACTTAATTAGCATTATAAAACAAATGAACGTAATAGATATTTACAGAACATCTCATCCAATGGCTGCAGATTACACATTCTTCTCTTTAGCACATGAATCGTTCTCAATGATAGACCATATGCTAGGTCATAAAACAAGTCTTAAAACATTTTAAAAATTAAGATAATGTCAAGCATCTTCTCTGACTACAATAAAATAAAACCAGAAATCAATAACAAGAAAAGGTTTGGAAACTACATAAACACATGGAGTTAAACAATATGCTCCTGAATGACCAGTGGGTCAATAAAGAAATTAAGAAGAAAAATTTAAAAATTGTTGATACAAATTATAATGGAAACACAACATACCAAAACATGGGACACAGCAAAAGCAGTACTAAGAGAGAAACTTATAGCTATGTGCCTAAATCAAAAAGGAGAAACATTTCAAATAAATGACCTAATAATACATCTTAAAGAATGACAAAAGATAGAGTAAACTGAACCCAAAATTAGTAAAAGAAAAGATCAGAGCAGAAATAAATGAATTTGAAAGAAATAAAATACACAAGAAAAAAAGAAAATTACAGGCCAATATCCCTGATGAACGTAGATGCAAAAAGTCTCAAAAAATTACTATCAAGCCAAATACAAAAGTGCATTAAAAGAATGATATACCATGACCAAATGGGATTTATTCATGGGATACAAGGATGGTTCAACACATGCAAATCAATCAATGTGATACATCTTATCAACAAAATGAAGGATAAAAACCATATCATAATTTCAATTGATAATGAAAAAACATTTGATAAAATTCAACATCCCTTCATGCTAAAAATCCTCAAAAAACTGGGGATAAAAGGAAAATACTTCACCATAATAAAAGCCATATACAACAGATCCACAGCTAGTAGTGTACTGAATGGGAAAAAAATGAAAGCCTTTTCTCCAAAATCTAGAATGTGACATCGATGCCCATTTTCACCACTGTTATTTAACATAGAACTGGAAATCCTAGCTACAGTAATTAGACAAGAGAAAGAAATAAAGGGCATCGAAATTGGAAAGGAAGAAGTCAAATAATCCTTGTTTGAATATGATATTATCTTATATTTGGGAAAAGCCTAAAGATGCCACAAGGAAACTATTAAAACTGTTAAATAAATTTGGTGACATTGCAGGACACAAAATCAACATACCAGTAGCTCTTCTATATGCCAATAGTGAATAATTTGAAAAAGGAATCAAAACATAATCTCATTTACAATAGCCACAAGTAATATTAAATACCTAGGTGTCAACTTAATCAAAGAAGTGAAAGACTTCTACAATGAAAACTATAAAACTATATATAGATTGGAAAAATCAATATTGTTAAAATGTTCATACTATCCAAAGCAATCTACAGATTTAGTGCAATCCCTATCAAAATAGCAATGACATTCTTTACAGAAATAGAAAAACAATCTTAAAATTTAGATGGAACCACAGGAGACCAGACTTGCAAAGCTAACTTAAGCAAAAAGAACAAACCTGAAGGAATCACATTACCTGATTTCAAATTATACTACAGAGCTATAGTAACCAAAACAATATGCTACTGCCCCCCAAAAGACAGTTAGACCAATGGAACAGAATACAGAACCCAGAAACAAATGTACACACCTGAACTCATTTTAGACAAAGAAGCCAAGAATATACACTGGAGAATAAAACAATCTCTTCAATAAATGGTGCTGGGAAAATTGGATATTCATATGTAGAAGAATGAAAGTAGACCCCAATATATCACTATATATAAAAATAAGATAAAAATGAATTAAAGCTTTAAGTGTAGGACTTCAAACTATGAAACTACTACAAGAAAAAATTGGGAAAAATCTCCAGAACATTGGTCTGGGCAAAGATTTCTTGAGCAATACCCACAAGCACAGGCAACCAAAGCAAATATGTACAATTGGAATCGCATAAGGTTAGAAAGCTTCTGCACAGCAAAAGAAACAAGCAACAAAGTAAGAAAGAGCTCAAAGAATGGGAGAAAATATTTGAAAACTACCCATCTTACAAGGAATTAATAACCAGAATATAAGGCATTCAAACAGCTCTGTAAGAAAAAGTCTAATAAGATCATGTCACCTGCAAACAGATACTCTTACTTCTTCCTTCCCAATTTGAATGTGTTTTATTTCCTTCTCTTGCCTAATTGTTCTAGCTACATCCAGTACTGTGTTAAATAAAAGTGGTAGGAATAGGCATCCTTGTCTTGCTCCATATCTTACAGAAAAAGCTTTTCGTTTTTCATCATTGAATATGATGTTTGCAGTGCATTTTCATATATGGCCTATATTATTTTAAGTTCCTTTTATACCTAATTTGTTGAGAGTTTTTAGCATGAAGGGGTCTTGAATTTTGTCACATATTTTTGTGCATCTGTTAATATGATCACGTGATTTGTACCCTTCATTCCATTAATGTGGCGTATTACATTGATTGATTTGAGTATGTTGAACCACCCTTGCATCTTAGGCTAACTTCCACTTGGTCATGGTTTATAATTCTTTTAATGTGCTATTGAATTCTATTTGTTAATGCTTTGTTGTAGATTTTTGTTATCTTTATTCAGTCTACAGTTTTTCCTTATTGATTTTATCTCTGAATGATCTATCCACAGTTGTAAGTGGGGTCTTAAAGTCTCCTACTACCATTGTATTGCTATGTTTTTCTCCCTTCACATCTGACAATGTTTACTTTATATATTTAGGTGCCTTGATGATATGTGCTTACATATTTATAATTTTTATATTTTACTTTTGAGTTGACCCTTTTATCATTATTTAATAATCTCCTTTGTAATTACATTTATAGCGACAGTTTTTTACAGTCTATTTTGTCTAAGTATAGTGCCTCAACAGGCAGAGGAGAAAGAAAAGGGTTTAACTGCTATAAAAAGTTCCTGAAACCCAACTGTTTGATAAGCATTTTTCTGCTCATGCCCACTAATTGCTCAGCTCAGGCAGGAAACTTGGCAAATAGAGGCCTGGAACAGGTGAGAAAACATGTCTCTCTATTGTCTTTGTCTTCTTGTGGTGACAGGTTAAGGCAAACAACTGAGACAGGCTATTAGGGAAACCAAAGCTGAATCTGAGTCATGAGAAAAATAGCAAGTGAAACGTGAGACGCAAGTTAGATTAGGGAAGCTCACTCACACGTGTGCAATTCTGAGCAAATGAGCACAGTGACTCAGTCTGACTGGAGTAAAAGCAGTTGTGGTTGTTGTGGTGAAGAGGAATGCTATGAGGCTGGAAGGAAAGTAGGACCCAGATTACAGAAAGAGTACATGCATGTTGTGCTTGGGGTGTCTTTATCATTTAAATATTAGTACATAGCTTTTCTTTCAATATTCATATTTCACATTCTCTTTACACTTTGAACTATGTTAACAATTTACTTAGAGCTAACTCTTTTCATTTGAAAATTCTTTTTTAAAATTGGGTAAGAGTATCTCTGAAATCTGTAAGTCTTTGAGGTTTTGAGAAGGGTAACAGATTTGGAACTGTCAAATCCTAAATACCAGAGACAGTGATCAGTTGAACAAGTTGCATTTGATTTATTCCAGTTTATGGGTAAGATATGTAGATAGCTTTGACTATGGCCTAAACCTCTTGCTGTTTCCAAACCATAAATAAGTTCGATTTAACTTGTATTAAATGCATCTCTGCCCCTCCAAAAATCAGTCTCCCTTCTCTGTCCAAACATGACCCTTTGTCCTGTTCCCTTATCTCTATTCTGTCTTTACTCTGGACTTTGACATTGTGGACATATCTAGATATTACAGACTTCTATTAATCTGCAAATACGGATCATTCTGTTCTTATAAAAATTATTATCCAGCTCTTCTTGCACTTTCCTCCCAAGACACATATGAATAATGAATAATGTTTACATGCTAACAAACCTAGGTTTTTCTCTGGTGATGTGCCCCATTATCTTTTCTCTCTGAACCCCTGGACTTGATCCCATCCATATCCCTGAGTGATTTATGGGTAGGCAAAAGACCAACTCAAAATCTCTTTTGTTTACAAGTGTTCACCACAGAAGAATAAATACCGTCCAGAATTCTGTGAGTAGTGTCCTCATCTTTCCTTCTAGGTAGAAACACAACTACTCTAGAAGTCAGAGAATAGAGCTCAGCAAGGAATCGACACACAAGCTTCCTGCAAGGACATCCTGCAGCAATTATGAAACTGTATTGTGCAGAGAGGTGACAGTTAGGAGATTCTTCCTACGATGTCATTCATCCACTCCTATTCAACAAATATTTACTTATCTTCTATGGTGTACCAAGTGCTGTTTTAGATGCTAAAAATATAGTAGTGAATAAGGTAGGTAAAATTACCTGAATTTGTGGAGCTTATATTATAACTGAGGAAGATAGATAAAAATCTAAATAAATGAAATGCATAGGATTTTAATGGTGATAAGCACTAAGGAGAAAGGTAAGGCATGGAAGTGAGCTGGGAAGGCTGAAGGAATTACAGTGTTAGTAGGTAGGGTTGTTAGAGATGGGCTTGCTGTGTAAGTGATAGCTGAGTAAATAACTGAGGGAGGTAAGGTAGAAAGTCATTTGGATATCGGTCGTGATGGTAATGATGATGGCGGTTGTGGTGGATATTTCAGGCAGAGGAGACATCAACTGCAGTTTTCCAAAGAAAGATTCTTCCTGGCAGTTTTGCTAACAGCCAGAAGAGTGGTGCAGATGGGGCAATGTGAATGAAGGGGAAAGGAATAGGAGATGAGGGCACAGATTTTATGGTAGTTCATATCATCTAGAGCCTTGCAGGTTATTGTATGAACTTTGGCTTTAACTCTGAAAGAGACAGAAAATCACTGGAGGCTTTTGAACAGAAAGGTTATATTATGTAACATGCTTTAATAGAATCCTCTGGCTGCTGTACTGAGAAGGACTGAAGATGGGAAAAGATCGAAGCCAGTTAAGAGACTATTGTGAAAATCCAGTGAAGGAGATTATAGTACTTTAGATGAGAATGATAGCAGTGCTAATGGTGAGATACATTCAGGATATATTTAGAAATGTAAGTCCTTTCATAGTTTCCTATGGATTAGATGTGGACTGTAGAGTCAAAGATGACTACAAGGTTTTGGGGCTAAGGAAAAAGAAGAATGGAGTTGCAATTAACTGGAGTGTGAAAGACTGTGCGATTTCAGATTTGGCAGTGATGGAATCAGGAGTTAGGATTTGCACATGTTAAATTTGCAATCTATTGCTTTTCATCAAAATTTTTATTATAGAAAAATTCACAAAACATGCAATTAACCATTTTAAAGTCATTTAGAGTCATCTAGCATACTTAAAATGTTGTGCAACTAGGAACTTCACCTGGTTCTGAAATATTTTCATCACTCCAAAAGAAAACCCTGAACCCATTAAGAATTTGCTGGCCATTTCCTTCTCCCTCAGTCCCTGACAACCAATAACCTCTTTCTGTCTGTATGGATTTAACTGTTCTGCATATCTCATACAAATGGAATCCTACAATACTTGGCATTTTGTGTATGGTTTCATTGATTTAGCAGGTTTTTGAGGTACATCTGTGTTGCATCATGCATTTGTACTATATTCCTTTTTATGGCTCAATAATATTTCTTTAAAATTTTTTAATTTTTACCTATTTATTTGTTTATTTGGAGACCAAGTTATGAGACTGGCTAATTTTTGTATTTTGGGTAGAGGTGGGTTTTTGCCATGTTGCCCAGGCTGGTCTTAAATTCCTGGGCTCAAACAGTCTGCCCACCTCGGACTCCCAAAGTGCTGGGATTACAGGCATGAGCCATCGAGGCCAGCCATCAATAATATTTCACTGTTTGGGTATACCACAATTGTTTGTCTATACATCAGTTGATCAAAATTTCATTGATTCCGTACTTTGGCTATTGTGACTAGTGCTGCTATGAACGTTGGTGTACAAGTTTTTAGGATTTTTTTTTTGAATATCTGTTTTCAATTATATTGGACATACAATTACAACTAGTCCAAGTCCATTTTCAAATGACACTATACCACTTTGCAGGCAGTGTGAATACCTCATAATAACAAAATAACCTTAATTTCTCCCTCCCATTCCTCGTGTCAATGATACCATTCATTTCACTTATATATAAGCATACATAAGCATATATATGATATATATATATTCACCTACATAATCGATTATATTGCTATTATTTTGAACAAACTGTTATCTGCTAGATCAACTATTTTGAAATAAAATTTTTCATTTTACCTTGACTTATTCCTTCATGGTTTTACTTTATTCATGTAGATCAGAGTTTCTGTCCTTTATAATTTTCCTGCTCTCTAAAGAACTTCTAACATTACTTGCAAGGTAGGTCTACTGACAATAAATTCCCTCAATTTTTGTTTGTCTAAGAAGGTCTTTATCCTGAGTTCATGTCCTTTGTAGGGACATAAATGAAGCTGGAAACCATCATTCTCAGCAAACTGACACAAGAACAGACAATCAAACACTGCATGTTCTCACTCATAAGTGGATGCTGAAAAGTGAGAACACATGGACACAGGGAGGGGAACATCAAACACCAGGGCCTGTCAGGGGTTGGGGGAGCTAGGGGAGGGATAACAAGGGGTGGGGGGATTGTGGAGGGATAACATTAGGAGAAATGCCTAATGTAGATGACAAGGGGATGGATGCAGCAAACCACCATGGCATGTGTATACCTGTGTAGCAGTCCTGCACCATCGCACATGTACCCCAGAATTTAAAATATAATTTTAAAAATCTTCATTTAAAAAAAGAAAGTCTTTATCCTTCACCTTTGATGGATAATTTTGCAATTCTAGATTGATGGGCTTTTTCCTCAACACTTTGAATATTTCACTCCACTATCTTCCTGTTAGCAAGGTTTTTGAGGAGCAGTTGGATGTAATTCTTATCTTTGTTACTCTGTAGGTAAGATTTCCCCCACCGCTTTGGCTTATTCCGGGATTTTTTTCCTTTGATTTTCTGCAGTTTGAAAATGATATGCTTAGGTGTATTTTTGGCATTTATCCTGCTTGGTGTTCTCTGGACTGAGAATCTCCCCAGATAATGCCAGACACGAAACCACTTGAATCTGTGGTTTGGTGTCTGGTCTTATTTAGGAAAACTCTCAGTTATTATTGACTCAAATATTTCTTCTATTTCTTTCTTTCTTCTCTTTCTTATATTCCCATTATGCATATGTTATACCCTTGTAGTTTTCCCACAGGTTTTAGATAGTCTGTTCTGTTGTTTTATTCCAGTTTTTGTTCTCTTTGCTTTTTAGTTTTTGAAGTTTCTATTGATATATCCTCAAGCTCAGAGATTCTTTACTCAGTTGTATCTAGTCTACTAATAAATCCATCAAAGGCATTCTTTATTTCTGTTACAGTGTTTTTGATCTTGAGCATTTCTTTTTGGTTCTTGCTTAGGATTTCCATTTCTCTGTTTACACTGACCATCTCTTCTTGCATACTGCTTACTTCATCCTTTAGAACCCTCAGCATATAAACTGTAGGTTGTTTAAATTCCTGGTCTGATAATTTCAACACCCTGCCATATCTGGTTCTGCTGCTTGCCCTAATGTTTTGAAATTGTGGGGTTTTTTCCTTTTGATATGCCTTGTAATTTTTTCTTAATAATGAGACATGATGTACAATGTAAAATGAAATTCTGCAAATAGTCCTTTAGTAATGTGGTAGTAAGGTATGGGGGAGAAGCAGCATTCTATGGTCCTATGAATAAGTCTCAGTCTTTATGTACTCTGAGCAGTTTGGTGTATTTCAAAATGGTTCCTTTTTCCTTCCCACTCCTGAAAATATGAGAATATTTTTCTCCAATATTTACTATGGCAACATGGTTGTGCTCCTGGAGGTAAATCTCATAATATTGTAAAAAACCTCTCTATCACTGGGTCCTCCTGAAGTTTTTATTTCTTAGATTTGCCTGCACTGAACGTTCAGCAATTATTTAATTACATGTTAGATTTTCCTACCCTAGTACTGGCTCCTGTGGCAGTTTCTGCTTATGAGTCACGTCTCCGTATTTACCTGTCTCTCTAAACTTGGAAGCAGGAGTTTTCCTGTGTCCTCCCCTATCTTACAGATCAAAGAAGAGTTGTTGACTTTTTCTATCTATCCAGCTTTGTAGTTGTTAGGAGTGCATGGATTTCCAAGCTCCTTACATGCAAAGCCACAAACCAGAAGTCCATACCTAACTTTTAACAACAACAACAAAAATGAAAAGAAACACCATAGAGGCAAAAAGGAAAATACTCTGAAGGGACATATTAATTATCAGAATCAGACAGATATGAAATGTGGAGAATGTTTTAGACAACTAATTTAAAACAACTGTGATCAACATATTTAGGCTTTAATGTAAAAATAGGCAACATGCATGACCAGAAAGGTGGGAATTTTAAGAAAGAATCAAAAAGAAATGTTACAAATAAAAAATACAGCAACAGAAATGAAGAATGCCTTTAACAAATTTGAGTAGAATGGACGCAGCCAGCCAGGTGCAGTGGCTCACGCCTGTAATCCCAGCACTTTGGGAGGCCGAGGTGGGTGGATCACCTGAGGTCGGGAGATAGAGACCAGCCTGACCAAAATGGAGAAACCCCATCTCTACTAAAAATACAAAATTAGCTGGGCATGGCAGCGCATGCCTGTAATCCCAGCTACTTGGAAGGCTAAGGCAGGATAATCACTTGAACCCGGGAGGCAGAGGTTGCAGTGAGCCAAGATCATGCCATTGCACTCCAGCCTGGGCAACAAGAGCAAAACTCCATCTCAAAAAAAAAAAAAAAAAAAGAATAGACTTACCCATGAATAGAATCAGTTAACTTGATGATAGACCAATAGAATCTTTCCAAACTAAAACACAAAGAGAAAAAAAGAACTACAGAAGAAAAAAAAAAGAGTAGAACATATAAGAACTGTGGAACAATAGTAACTATAACATACACATAATTGTAATACTGGAAGGAGAAGAAAGAATAAATGTCACAGAAAAAATATTTGAATAAATAGTAGACAAGAACTTTCCAAATTAATGACAGATACTAAACCACACATTCAAGAGGCTCAAAAAACACCACACAGGATAAACATGTGCAAACATGCACTATACACACACACACACACACACACATTATATCTAGACATATCACATTAAAAGAGAAAAAGACCAAAGACAAAAAAATTCAATCCATTTATCAAAGTGTCTATAGTTTCTGAATCTAGATATATGAAACGATAATAAATTTGCAAAGGAACTTTTTTTAAAAAGCAGCCCATAACATTGGTGAAGCCAATGTGCAGGTAAGGTTATTGTACGGAGGTACAGGTAAGGTTATTTTAATATCAAAGCAACACATAATGATAAAGAAAGGTTTTGAATACAAAAAGAGGAGGCAGGAGGAAAGTTTTGGAGATGATGGATGTGTTCATTACCTTGATTGTGATGATGGCTTATAAATGTATGCATATCTCCAAATCCATCAATTTGTATATACTAAATATGTCCATGTTTTTATATATCATTTATGCTTCAATAAAGCTGTGAAGAAAGATAGAGAAAAAGAAAGAAAGGTAAAGAAAGAAAGAGAGAAGAAAGAAAAAGAAAGCATGGAAGGAAGCAAGGATTTGAATTGAATGAAAGATTCCTCTTACCAGAATTTGTTCTACCATTTAAAATATAAAAGACATTTCAGTTTTGCAGAGAAGATTTGCGTGAAATACACATAGAGCAGTTCCTCTGTCTCTGTTCTCCAGTAACTTTACATCACTGTCTCTGTGGAGATGGCCTACTGCTTCCTTGATCCTGTTCACAGCTGTGAGAGTTTACAAAACCACTCAAGAGTTTTGTCATATATTCACTAAATTATTTTTCCCTCCAACTGTAAAGGAAATTTGTTTCATATATAAACACTTTGGAATACAGGGAGAGCATAGAGAATCCATCCACTCATCGATAAACATTGCAATATCTTTTGGATACTCTTATAAACATTTAAGAAAAACACTGCACACAAGATAATATATTATCCAGTATAGAATCTATTTTAGTCCATTTAGTGTTGCTATAAAGGAATACCCAAGGCTGTGTAATTTATAAAGAAGAGGAGTTTATTTGGCTCATGGTTCTGCAGGCTGCACAAGAAGACACCAGCATCTGCTTCTAGTGAGAGCCTCAGACTGTTTCCATTCATGGCAGAGGGTGAGCGAAGATGACATGTGCAAAGATCACATGGCAAGAGAGAAAGCAAGAGAGGAGAGGGAGGTGCCAGACCCCTTTTAACAACCAGCTCTCTTGGAGACTATCAGAGTGAAAAATCACCCATTACAGTGAGGACAGCACCAAACCATTCATGAGGGACCTGCCCCAATGACCCAAACACCTCTCATTAGCCCCACCTTCAGCACTGGAGATCAAATTTCAACATGAGGTTTGAGGGGGCAAACATCCAAACTACAGCAGAATCCTAAATATTTCTTTGCTACACATTGTAAAATGAGGGCTTTCCCCTTTACAATTCAAATTATTTCTAAACACCATTTAATGATTGATTGCCCAAAACTAGAGGGTAAGAATCATCATGTGTTGCCTAACAATTTCTTTATTGCCTTTTATTTTATTTAAATAATGCAACATTGGACTTTTTGCATATTTGGCCACACTTAACGCATATTGCTAAATTCCTTTCACTAAGAACTTATAATAGTGCCATACACCATATTAATTATAACACTGAATAATTTTTAACTGTTGATAATTTGGTAGCTGAAAAATATGTCATTGTTTTGACTTAATATTTATTTGATTATATGTAAGTGCATACCTAATTATATGTACTTTATATTTAATACTTTTGTAATTATTTTAAAATTTGCTTTAAGAATGTATGTGATTCGCACAATATATAATTAACATTTGAAAAGAATTAAGACAAAAAGGAAATGGGTAGAAAAAAATAAAATTAATATGAAGAAGTTAAAACACAGAAGGAACACCCTTAAGTGGACGACAAATATGATGCTAAGCTTTCTAGCAGCCAATTTAAAGAGGAAAACATAAGAAGACAGAGTGTAGACTGGTGGTGTCCAGAGGCCAGCAAAAAGTCCAATGTTGCATTTTTTTTTTTTTTTTTTGGAAAAATCCAATGTTGTATTATTTAAATAAAATAAAAGGCAATGAAGAAATTGTTAGGCGAGGGATCCAAGATGTCCAATTAGGAGCAGATCAGGATTGCAGCTCCCAGTGAAAGCGCAGAGGGTGAGTGGATGCTGCATTTCCAGACGGATTTTCATTGCCCACAGCACAGGAGATTCCCAGGCGGAGGAGCTCCACAGGTCGACAGCGCGGCTGTTTTCGCCAGCGTGGCTGTTTTGGCTGGCGCAGCTGTTTTCCCGGCACCCTGGTGCGGCAGTTCTCTGTACAAAATACACGGGTCTGGGTGCCATTTTAGCTGGTGATTGGAGCTCCGGAAAGGCAGAGTTGCCCATTCATCCAATTAAAAAGGGGACTGAAACAGGGAGCCAGGCCAGGAGATTCCCAGGCAAAAAAGTGCCACGAATCTCAGCGTCACTGTTTCAGCTGGCGCAGTGGGTCGCCGCACGGGAAATCACACAGATCCCAGCACCTTTTCAACAGGCAACTGGAACACCTGGGAGACAGTCAACTAAAAAACAGGCTCTGAGGCAGGGAACCAGGTGATCAGGCTTGGCTGGTCCCACCCCCACAAAAAAACAACAATCGGAAACACTCTGGATTGAGAGTTTCACAGCAAGCACAGCTGAACTCAGGATGGTCCAGCTCTGTGGGGGAGGGGCGTCTGCTTTTACCGAGGGAGTCCACCACTACGGAGGTAGTTTGCCATTGCTAAGGCTGCCCGCCATTGCAGAGGCAGCCTGCCATTACAGAGAGAGTCTGCCATTAAACAGGTGGGCTGCCATTGCCAAGGCAGTTCTAACTATACCCATATAAACAGGACTGCAGGGAAGTTTACACGGCAGCTGGGCGGAGCCCACAGAAGCTCAGCAAAGCCTCTGCAGGCAGACAGTGACTAGGCTACCTCCTTGCTGGGCAGGGCAGCCCTGAAAAAAGGCAGCAGCACGACAGAAACTCACAAATAAAGCCCTAACTCCCTGGGACAGAGCACCTGGGAAGAAAAAAAAAAGGAGTTTATGAGTTCTGTAGCAGCAGACTTAAACGCACCTGCCCAGCAGCTCTGAATGAACAGTGGAGCTCACATTTCAGCACTTGAGCTCCTATAAAGGACAGACTGTCTCCTCAAGCAGCACCCTGAGCCCCATATATCCAAAGAGTCACCTCATAAAGGAGAGCTCAGACTGACATCTAGCAGGTATCCTTCTGGGACAAAGATAGCAGAAGAAACTGGCAGCAACCCTTACTGTTCTGCAGCCGCTGCAGGTGATCCCCAGGTAAGCAGGGCCAGGAGTGGACCTTAGCAGTCCAACAGCAGAGGGGCCAGACTGTTAGAAGGAAAACTAAGAAACAGAAAGAAATAACTTTATCATCAACAAACTGGACATCCACTCAGAGACCCAATCTGAAAGTCAACAACTACAAAGACAACAGGTGGATAAACCCATAAAGATGGGAAGAAACAAGCACAAAAGGATGAAAACACCCGAAACCAGAACACCTCTCCTCCTACAAGGGATCACAACTCCTCACCAGCAAGGGAACAAGGCTGGATGGAGAATGAGTCTGATGAATTCACTGAATCAGGCTTCAGAAGGTGAGTAATAAGAAACTTCTGAAGCTAAAAGAACATGTTCTAACTCAATGCAAAGAAACTAAGAACCTTGAAAAAAGATTTCATGAAATGCTAACGAGAATAAACAACTTAGAGAGGAATATAAGTGAATTGATGGAGCTGAAAAACACAACACGAGAACTTCACGAAGCATACACAAGTTTCAACAGCCAAATCAACCAAGCAGACAAAAGGATATCAGAGGTCGAAGATCAACTCAATGAGATAAAACGAGAAGGCAAGATTAGAGAAAAAAGGGTAAAAAGGAATGAACAAAGTCTCCAAGAAATATGGGACTATGTGAAAAGACCTAATCTACATTTGGTAGGTGTACCTGAATGAGACAGAGAGAATGAATCCAAGCTGGAAAATACTCTTCAGGATATTATCCAGGAAAACTTTCCCAACCTAGGAAGGCAGGCCAATATTCAAGTCCAGGAAATACAGAGAACACCACAAAGATATTCCTCAAGAAGAGCAACCCCAAGGCACATAATCGTCAGATTCACCAGGGTTGAAATAAAGGAGAAAATGCTCAGGGCAGCCAGAGAGAAATGTTGGGTCACCCACAAAGGGAAGCCCATCAGACTCAAAACAGATCTCTCAGCAGAAACCCTACAAGCCAGAAGAGAGTGGGGGCCAATATTCAACATCCTTAAAGAAAAGAACTTTCAACCCAGAATTTCATATCCAGCCAAACTAGGCTTCATAAGTGAAGGAAAAATAAAATCCTTTGCGAATAAGCAAGTACTCAGGATCAAATTCACACATAACAATATTAATCCTAAATGTAAATGGGCTAAATGCCCCAATCAAAAGAAACAGACTGGCAAATTGGATAAAAAGCCAAAACCCATCAATGTGCTGTATCCAGGAAACCCATCTCACATGCAAGAAAACAAAAAGGCTCAAAATAAAGGGATGGAGGAATATTTACAAAGCAAATGGAGAGCAAAAAAAAAAAAGCAGGAGTTGCAATTCTCATCTCTGATAAAATAGACTTGAAACCAACAAAGATCAAAAGAGACAAAGAAGGACATTACATAATGGTAAAAGGATCAATGTAACAAGAAGAGCTAACGATCCTAAATATATACGCACCCAATACATGAGCAACCAGATACATAAGGCAAGTTCTTAATGACTTACAAAGAGACTTAGACTCCCACACAATAATAGTGGGAGACTTTAACACCCCATGGTCAATATCAGACAGATCAACGAGACAGAAAATTAACAAAGATATCCAGGACTTGAACTCAGAACTGGACGAAGGAAATCTAATAGACGTTTACAGAACTCTCCACCCCAAATCCACAGAATATACTTTCTTCTCAGCTCCACATCACACCTACTCTAAAATTAACCACATAATTGGAAGTAAATCACTCCTCAGCAAATACAAAAGAATGGAAATCATAACAAACTGTCTCTCAGACCACAGGGCAATCAAGTTAGAACTCAGAATTGAAAAACTAACTCAGAACTGCACAGCTTCATGGAAACCGAACAACTGGCTCTTGAATGTTGACTGGATAAACAATGAAATGAAGGCAAAATTAAGATGTTCTTCGAAACCAACAAGAATGAAGACACAACATACCAGAATCTCTGGGACACATTTAAAGTAGTCTCTAGAGGAAAATATATAGCAATAAATGCCCACATGAGAAGCAAGCAGAGATCTAAAATCAACACCCTATCATCAAAATTAAAAGAGCTAGAGGAGCAAGATCAAAAAAACTCAAAACCTACCAGAAGACAAGATATAACTAACATCAGAGCAGAACTGAAGGAGATAAAGACACACACAAAAAAATCCTTCAAAAAATCAATGAATCCAGAAGCTGGTTTTTTGAAAAGATCAACAAAATAGACAGACCACAAGCCAGATTAATAAAAAAGAAAAGAGAGAATAATCAAATAGATGCAATAAAAAACAATAAAGGGGATATCACCACACATTCCACAGAAATACAAACCATCATCAGAGATTATTACAAACAACTCTATGCACATCAACTAGTAAACCTGGAAGAAATGGATAACTTCCTGGACACTTGCATCCTCCCAAGCCTAAACCAGGAAAAAGTCGAAACCCTGAATAGACCAATAACAAGGGCTGAAGTTGAGGCAGCAATTAAGAGCCTACCACCCAAAAAAAGCCCAGGTCCAGATGGGTTCACAGCCGAATTCTGCCAGACATACAAAGAGGAGCTGGTACCAACCATTCCTTCTGAAACTATTCCAAACAATCCAAAAAGAGGGAATCCTTCCCAAATCATTTTATGAGACCAACATCATCCTGATACCAAAACCCGGTAGAGACTCAGCAAGAAAAGAGAACTTCAGACCAATATCCATGATGAACATAGATACAAAAATCTTCAATAAAATACTGGCAAACCGATTACAACAGCACATCAAAAAGCTTATCCATCATGATCAAGTAGGCTTTGTTCCGGGGATGCAAAGCTGGTTCAACATATGCAAGTCTATAAACGTAATTCACCACATAAACAGAACCAAAGACAAAAACCACATGATTATCTCAATTGATGCAGAGAAGGCCTTTGACAAAATTCAACAGCCCTTTATGCTAAAAACCCTCAATAAACTAGGTATTGACGGAACGTATCTCAAAATAGTAAAAACTATTTACAACAAACCAACAGCCAATATCATACTGCATGGGCGAAAACTGGAAGCATTCACTTTGAAATCTGGCACCAGACAAGGATGCCCTCTCTCACCACTCCTATTCAATATAATATTGAAAGTTCTAGCCAGAGCAATCAGGCAAGACAAAGAAATAAAGGGTATTCAAATAGGAAAGGAGGAAGTCAAATTGTCTCTATTTGCAGACAACATGATTGTATATCTAGAAGACCCCATCGTCTCAGCCTAAAATCTCCTGAAACTGATAAGCAACTTCAGCAAAGTCTCAGGATACAAAATCAATGTGCAAAAATCACAGGCATTCCTATACACCAATAACAGACTAACAGAGAGCCAAATCAAGAACAAACTGCCATTCACAATTGCTACGAAGAGAATCAACTACCTAGGAATACAACTAAGAAAAAACGTAAAGGATCTCTTCAAGGAGAACTACAAACCACTGCTCAATGAAATAAGAGAGGACACAAACAGATGGAGAAACATTCCATGTTCATGGTTAGGAAGAATCAACATCATGAAAGTGGCCATACTGCCCAAAGTAATTTACAGATTCGACACTATCCCCATCAAGCTACCAATGACCTTCTTCGCAGAACTGGAAAAAACCACCTTAAACTTCATATGGAACCAAAAGAGAGCCCGCATAGCCAACTCAATTCTAAGCAAAAAGAACAAAGCGAGAAGCATCACACTACTGGACCTCAAACTATACTACAAGGCTACAGTAATCAAAACAGCATGGTACTGGTACCAAAACAGAGATATAGACCAATGGAACAGAACAGAGGTCTCGGATGCAACACAACACATCTACAGCCATCACATCTTTGACAAACCTCACAAAAACAAGCAATAGGGAAAAGAGTCCCTGTTTAATAAATTGTGTTGGGAAAACTGGCTAGCCACGTGCAGAAAGCAGAAACTGGACCCCTTCCTGACACTTTACATTAAAATTAACTCCAGATGGATTAAAAACTTAAACATAAGACCTAACACCATAAAAATCCTAGAAGAAAATCTAGGCAAAACCATTCAGGACATAGGCGCAGGCAAGGACTTCATGACCAAAATACTAAAAGCATTGGTAGCAAAAGCCAAAATAGACAAATGGGACCTAATCAAATTCCACAGCTTCTGCACGGCAAAAGAAATAGTCATTAGAGTGAATCGGCAACCAAAAGAATGGGAAAAAAATTTTGCAGTCTACCCATCTGACAAAGGGCTGATATCCAGAATCTACAAAGAACTAAAACAGATTTACAAGAAAAAAACAAAGAAGCCCATTCAAAAGTGGGTGAAGGATATGAACAGACACTTTACAAAAGAAGACATACATGAGATCAACAAACATATGAAAAAATGCTCATCATCACTGGTCATTAGAGAAATGCAAATCAAAACTACATTGAGATACCATGTCACGCCAGTTAGAATGGCAATCATTAAAAAATCTGGAGACAACAGATCCTGGAGAGGATGCGGAGAAATAGGAACACTTTTACACTGTTGGTAGGAGTGTAAATTAGTTCAACCATTGTGGAAGACAGTGTGGTGATTTCTCAAGGACCTAGAAATAGAAATTCCATTTGACCCAGCAATCCCATTACTGGGTATACATCCAAAGGATTATAAATCGTTCTACTATAAGGACACATGCAGACGAATGTTCATTGCAGCACTGTTCACAATAGCAAAGACCTGGAACCAACCCAAATGATAGACTGGACAGGGAAAATATGGCACATATACACCATGGAGTAGTATGCAGCCATCAAAAACGATGAGTTCGTGTCCTTTGTAGGGACATAAATGAACCTGGAAACCATCATTCTCAGCAAACTGACACAAGAACAGAAAGTCAAACACTGCATGTTCTCACTCATAGATGGTTGTTGAACAATGAGAACACATGGACACAGGGAGGGAAGCATCATATACTGAGGTCTGTCAGGGGGAAAAAGGGGAGGGACAGCGGGGGTTGGGGAGTTGGGGAGAGATAGCATGGGAAGAAATGCCAGGTATAGGTGATGGGGAGGAAGGCAGCAAATCACACTGCCATGTGTGTACCTATGCAACAATCTTGCATGTTCTTCACATGTACCCTAAAACCTAAAATGCAATTAAAAAAAAAAGAAATTGTTAGGCAACACATGATGATTCTTACCCTCTAGTATTGGGCAATCAATCATTAAATGGTATTTACAAAGAGATTAAATCATTGAATAGTGTTTACAAAGAGAGGTTGATTAAAAGGTACAAATATACAGATTGATAGAAGAAATAAGACCATGTGTTTGATAGGTCAATAGGGTAACTATCCAATCTATTGTATATTTCAAAATAGCTAGAAGAATACTTCCAATCTCATTGGGTATTGTGAGTAAAATTGCTATGAAAATGAGTGTGCAAATATCTCTTCCAGATCCTGCTTTCAATTCTTTTAGATATATATGCATATATCAAATCTTTCCAACATAAAGACAAACATCTAAGGTGATGTATATCCCAATTACAATGACTTGATCTTTACAAATTATGGGAATGTATTAAATTATCATATGTACCCCACATGTTTGAACTTTGGACATATAGATAATCTTGATTTGTATCTTCTCCATTTTTCAGTAATTTTTAGAACTACAGGAGAACTCTGTCCCTTCTCTGGATTTCACACAAAAAAAAATTGCCTACGTTTTTATACCTTTTTTTTGTATTGTGGTAAAAACATAATGTTTATGTTTTTAATTTAAAATTGTGTGTGTTTAATGTGTACAGTGTGATGTTTTGACATAAATAAACAGTAAACTGATTAACAGTCAAGCTAATTAAAATATCTATCTCTTCACATAGTTACTTTTTTTTATGGTGAGAATACTCAAGATCTAACCTTTCAGCAAATTTCAAATATCTACATATGTGTTAACTATATCCCCATGGTGTACATTAGATCGCTAGAAATTATTCATCCTACATCATTGAAACTTTGTATCCTTTGGCCACCGTCTCCCATTCTTCCCCTCCTCTTATAACTACAATTCTACTATCTGCTTCTATGAATTCAACTTTTTAAGATTCCACATGTAAATAAGATCACGCAGTAATTTTCTATCTGTGTCTAGCTTAATTCACGTAGCATAATGTCTTCCAGGTTCAACCATATTGTCACAGATAGCAGGATTTTCTTCTTTTCTAGGGCTGAATAATATCCCCCTGTATATGCATTGTTAAGTAAGTTGACCAAAACCATGTAACCAGTAGTGCAAGAAAGAGATGATAAACCCAGGACTGTCTAACTACTGAGCAAAGCACTCTTAAGCACTATAAAATAGTGTAGCTAACATTTATTGACTGTATACCATATGCCAAGTAGTACTTTCTCTAAATATGTTATTTATTTTAGTTCTTACGACAAACCTGTAAGTTAGATTGGTACAAATATCCATGTTTTACTGATAAGCAAATCACTGTTCTTAAGGATGTTATTTACCATCAAAAACAAAGGAATTGCATCATTAGCAGGAACAGTTGTATCTCTCATAAGCAATTGGTTTGTTATGACTTTATGATCACTGCAGACGATGGAAAGTATCACTAAGTGCCTTCCATGTGCCAGGTCCTTGTTTAAGATTCTTCAGAAACATAAAACAAAATACCCACATATGTCTTCCCTTTTTAACCTTATATTCTAGTGGAAGAAATATTCTGTAAATAATCATATGGTGCATTACAAAATAAGAGTTGTGTAGAAGAGAAAAACAGAGCATAGCAAAGGGGATCAGAATATTCTTCGGGTGATCACTTGAGCTAATGCTTCACTATGAGGAAATTAGTCATGCAGCTGTATTATAGAAGGGTATTTCTGTCAATGGAAACAGCTGAGAAAATACCTAAAGTGGGAGAGCAAGCCTGGTATATTTAAGGATCTGGAAGGAAGCCAATGTGGCTGCAGTGGAGTGGGAGAGAGGGTGAGGCAGTGAGGTCATAGAGGTGATAGATGAGTCCATATAGACCTTACAAACCACTGTAACAACTTTAATTTTACTCTGAGTTTGATAAGAAATATGGAAAGATTTTGAGCAGAGAAGTGACATGAGATGTCACAGGATCCCTCCAGATGCTGTGTGGAGAGGAGACTGCCGGAGACAGAGTCAAAGCAGCGAGACCAGTTGTATTAGTCCATTTTCCGACTGCTATAAAGAACTACCTGAAACTGTGTAATTTATGGGAAAAAAAAAAAAGGCTTAATTGACTCACAGTTCCGCATGGCTGGGAGGCCTCAGGAAACTTACAATCATGGTGCAAGGTGAAGGTGAAGGTGAAGCAAGGACCTACTTCACATGGCTACAGGAGAGAGAGAGCAAGGGGGAACTGCCAAACACTTTTAAATCATTAGATCTCATGACAACTCATTCAATATCGTGAGAACAGCATGGAGGAAACTTCCCCCATGATCCAATCACCTCCCACAAGGTCCCTCCCTCAACAGGGGGGGATTACAATTCAAGATGAGATTTGGGTGCAGACACAGAGCCAAACCATATCGCCAGTGAAAAGGCTATTGTAATGGTCTGCATGAGCAATGGTGGTGGTTGGAACCAGAGTGATAACTACAGAACTAGTAATAAGTGGTCAAATTTTAAATATATTTTGAAGATAAAACCAAAATATTTTCCTGACAGGTTGGTTGGATATTGAATGTGAAGAGAGAGAAGGAGCCAATGATAATTAAATTAACAACTAAATGTAAACAAAATATTTAAAATGGTAACAGTAGTTATATTAGTGTAAGATTACAGACTATTTTGTTCTTCATTCTCTTATATATTTTCCAGTTTCCTCGAATAAATATAAATGGTTTCTAGAACTAGAAGAGAGAAAATATATTTTTTAAGTAAAACAATACTAAATCACTTATTTTTCACATATGAGGTTGGTGGCCAAGTGTGGTGGCTCATATCTGTAATCCTAGCACTTTGGGAGGCCAAGGCAGGCAGATCACTTGAGGCTAGAAGTTCGAGACCAGCTTGGCTAACGTGACAAAACCCTGTCTCTACTAAAAATACAAAAAATTAGCCAGGTGTGGTGGTGCATATCTGTAATTTCAGCTACTTGGGAAGCTAAGGTATTAAAATCGCTTGAATCCAAGAGGCACAGGTTTCAGTGAGCCAAGATTGCACCACTGCACTCCAGCCTGGGCAACAGAGTAAGACTCTGTCTCAAAAAAAATAAAAATATGAAGTTGGCAAATATTTAGAGAATAGTGGCCAGTGTTGGTGACAATGCAGTAGAACTGGCATTCACACACAGCTGTAGCATTATGAATTGGTATAGCTATTCTGGAGAGAAATGTATACATGCAGGCTTTAGAAATGTTCATATAGTCACATATCAATGATTCCAGATTTAGGAATTAACTGCAAGAAAACGATCAGAGATATACTTTAATATTTAAAAGCAAAAATATTCATTTTTCATATGCAATTGTAAAAATTGGGAAACACCCGAGTGTCCAACAATATGGAATTCTTTTATTTTATTAAAAAGAATTTAAATTCACAGTTAGCATACTTTTCTGCTGTTACAAAAAAAACACATCTTTTTGAATAATATTTTCATGGCATTAGGAAAGAATGAGGAAAAACACAATTTAAGAAATAAAATTAAGCATCTTTAAGATTAATCCTAGAGAGCATTTGCAGATGTGGGAGGCCTGGGGACACTCCTCCCACCAGTGGCCATATTCTCAGACACCATCTCTCACTAGTCAGAATAGCTATTATTTGAAAGCCAAAAAATAACAGATGCTGCCAAGGCTGCAGAGAACGAAATATTTATACACTGTTGGTGGGAATGTAAATTGGTCCAGCCACCGTGAAAGCAGTCTGGTGATTTCTCAAAGAACTTAAAACAGGGCTACCATTCAACCCAGCAATTCCAGCACATACCCAAAAGAAAATAGATAATTATATTTTCTAATTTCCAACTTTTATTTTAAGTTCAGGGGTACATATGAAGGACGTGCAGGTTTGTTACCTAGGTAAACATGTGCCATGGTGGTTTACTACACAGATCATCCCATCACCTAGGTATTAAGCCCAACATTCATTAGCTTTTCTTCCTGATCCTTTCCCTCTTCCTAGTCCCAACCCTCCGAAGACCCCAATGTGTTATTCCCTCCCCTATGTGTCCATGTGTTCTCCTCATGTAGCTCCAACTTATAAGTGAGAACATGTGGTATTTGGTTTTCTGTTCCTTCATTAGTTTGCTAAAGATAATGGCATCCAGCTCCATCCATGTCCTTGCAATGGACATTATCTCACTTCTTTCTGTGGCTGCATAATATTCCATGGTGTATATATGACATTATCTTTATCCACTGTATCACTGATGTGCATTTCGGTTGATTCCATGTCTTTGCTATTGTGAATAGTGCAGCAATGAATGTACACATCCATATATCTTTATAATAGAATGATTTATATTCCTTTGGGTATATACCTAATAATGAGATTGCTGGGTCAAATAGTAGTTCTGCCTCTAAGTCTCTGAGGAATCACCACACTGTCTTCCACAATTTTTATGGTGTTAGGTCTTATGTTTAAGTCTTTAATCCATCTGGAGTTAATTTTAGTGTAAGGTGTCAGGAAGGGGTCCAGTTTCTGTTTTCTGCACATGGCTAGTCAGTTAGCCCAACATCATTTATTAAACAGGGAATCGTTTCCCCACTGATTGTTTTACTCAGGTTTGTCACAGATCAGATGGTTGTAGTTTGTGACATTGCCGCTGAGGCCTCTGTTCTGTTTCATTGGTCTATGTCTCTGTTTTGGTACCAGCACCACGCTGTTTTGATTATTGTGGCCTTGAAGTATAGTTTGAAGTCAGGCAGCGTGATGCCTTCAGCTTTGTTCTTTTTGCTTAGGATTGTTTTGGCTATGCGGGCTCCCTTTTGGTTCCATATGAAGTTTGAAGTGGTTTTTTCCAGTTCTGTGAAGATGGTCGTTGGTAGCTTGATGGGGATAGCACTGAATCTGTAAATTACTTTGGGCAGTATGGCCATTTTCAAGATATTGATTCTTCCCAACCATGAACATGGAATGTTTTTCCATCTGTTTGTGTCCTCTCTTATTTCGTTGAGCACTGGTTTGTAGTTCTCCTTGAAGAGGTCCTTTACATCCTTTGCAGTTGTATTCCTAGGTATTTGATTCTCTTTGTAGCAATTGTGAATGGCAGTTTGTTCTTGATTTGGCTCTCTGTTAGTCTGTTATTGGTGTATAGGAATGCTTGTGATTTTTGCACATTGATTTTATATCCTGAGACTTTGCTGAAGTTGCTTATCAATTTCAGGAGATTTTGGGCTGAGACGATGGGGTCTTCTGAATATACAATCATGCCATCTGCAAATAGAGACAATTTGACTTCCTCCTTTCCTATTTGAATACCCTTTATTTCTTTTTCTTGCCTGATTACTCTGGCTAGAACTTCCAATACTATATTGAATAGGAGTGGTGAGAGTGAGCATCCTTGGGTGCCAGATTTCAAAGTGAATGCTTCCAGTTTTTGCCTATTCAGTATGATATTGGTTGTGGGTTTGTCGTAAATAGCTTTTATTATTTTGACATACATTCTGCCAATACCTAATTTATTGAGAGTTTTTAGCATAAAGTGCTGTTGAATTTTGTCGAAGGCATCTATTGAGATAATCATGTGGTTTTTTACTTTGGTTCTGTTTATGTGGTGAATTACGTTTATAGACTTGTGCATGTTCAACCAGCCTTGCATCCCCAGAATGAAGCCTACTTGATCATGATGGATAAGCTTTTTCAAGTGCTGTTGCAGTTAGTTTGCCAGTATTTTATTGAAGATTTTTGCATCTATGTTCATCATGGATATTTGCCTGAAGTTTTCTTTTCTTGCTGAGTCTCTGCCAGGTTTTGGTATCAGGATGATGTTAGTCTCATAAAATGATTTGGAGAGGATTCCCTCTTTTTGGATTCTTTGGAATAGCTTCAGAAGGAATGGTACGAGTTCCTCTTTGTATGTCTGGTAGAATTCGGCTGTGAACCTATCTGGACCTGGGCTTTTTTTGGTTGGTAGGCTATTAATTGCTGCCTCAACTTCTGCCCTTATTATTGGTCTATTCAGGGTTTCAACTTCTTCCTGGTTTAGTCTTGGGAGGATGCAAGTGTCCAGGAAGTTATCCATTTCTTCCAGGTTTACTGGTTTATGTGCATAGAGTTGTTTGTAGTAATCTCTGATGATGGCTTGTATTTCTGTGGAATGTGTGGCGATATCCCCTTTATCATTTTTTGTTGCATCTATTTGATTATTCTCTCTTTTCTTTTTTATCAGTCTGGCTCGTGGTCTGTCTATTTTGTTGATCTTTTCAAAAAACCAGCTCCTGGATTTATTGATTTTTTGAAGGGTTTGTGTGTGTGTGTGTGTGTGTGTGTGTGTGTATGTGTGTCTCTATCTCCTTCAGTTCTGCTCTGATCTTAGTTATTTCTTGTCTTCTGTTAGCTTTTGAGTTTTTTTGATCTTGCTCCTCTAGCTCTTTCAATTTTGACGATAGGTGTCAATTTTAGATCTTTCCTAGCTTCTCATGTGGGCATTTATTGCTGTAAATTTTCCTCTAGACGCTGCTTTAAATGTGTCCCAGAGGTTCTGGTATGTTGTGTCTTTGTTCTCATTGGTTTTGAAGAACGTCTTTATTTCTGCCTTCATTTCATTGTTTATCCAGTCAACATTCAAGAGCCAGTTGTTCAGTTTCCATGAAGTTGTGCGGTTCTGAGTTTTTCTATTCTGAGTTCTAATTTGATTGCACTGTGGTCTGAGAGACTGTTTGTTATGATGTCCATTATTTTGCATTTGCTGAGGAGTGATTTACTTCCAATTGTGTGGTCAGTTTTAGAGTAGGTGTGACGTGGTGCTGAGAAGAATGTATATTCTGTGGATTTGGGGTGGAGAGTTCTGTAAATGTCTGTTAGGTTTTCTTGGTCCAGGTCTGAGTTCAAGTCCTGGATATCCTTGTTAATTTTCTGTCTCATTGATCTGTCTAATATTGACAGTGGAATGTTAAAGTCTCCCACTATTATTGTGTGAGATTCTAAGTCTGTAGATCATTAAGAACTTGCTTTATGTATCTGGGTGCTACTGTGTTGAGTGTGTATATATTTAGGATCGTTAGCTCTTCTTGTTACATTGATCCTTTTACCATTATGTAATGCCCTTCTTTGTCTCTTTTGATCTTTGTTGGTTTAAAGTCTATTTTATCAGAGACTAGGATTGCAACTCCTGCTTTTTTTTTTTTTTTTTTTTTTTTTTTTTTTTTTTTTTTTTTTTTTTTTTTTTTTTTTTTTTTTTTTTTTTTTTTTTTTTTTTTTTTTTTTTTTTTTTTTTTTTTTTTTTTTTTTTTTTTTTTTTTTTTTTTTTTTTTTTTTTTTT
>PVKV010020520.1:0-39610 GCA_004027835.1 Alouatta palliata | reverse complement strand
GACACACAGACACACACACAGACATACACACAGACACACACACACACACACACGGAGCAGGCTGGGAAAGAGGCAAAGCAGAGCCCCGGGGATGTGGCCGAGAAAGGCAGCAGGGAGACAGGAGAGAAAATTTCACAGACCCCCAAAGCATAGCAGAAGAAATCTTTTCCAGAGGCTGTTCAGAGCTGCCCCCCCCCCCCCCGGCCCCTACAGCCCTGTCACTTAGCAGGTCTAGAGATCCCCTTGCAGCTGCCAGGACTGGGAGGAGGGAAGGCAAGCAGGGCAGGGCAGACAGGGGCTGCTGGAGAAAATCTCACCAAACCAGCCTTGGCATCTGTGCTCCCCATGGCCTTGTGCCTGGGTGAGGGGGGTGGAGAGGTGGCAGAGAAAAGTGGTCCAATATGGCTGGTCTGCGTGGGCCCCAGATGCCCACAGGCTCATTAGGAGAGGCCAGATGGGTAACGCGAGAGCCCCGAAGGTGTGGCCCATAGAACTGCCGACTCCATGCTCTGCAAAGGGGACTCTGTCTGTGGGTCCTAGGTGGGTCAAAATAAAACACAAAACGCTTGCATGCTGCTCTGGAGGAAATGCATTGTGAAGCAAAGCAATTCCCCCAAATTTGTCTCTGATTTTTCTTGTATTGTAGTAAAAGCATTTAACATGGATCTACCTTTTAACATTTTTTTTCTCACAGATAGGGTCTCACTCTGCTGTCCAGGCTGGAGTGCAGTGGCACCATCATGGCTCACTGCAACCTCTGCCTCCTGGGCTCGAGTCATCCTCCCACCTCAGCCTCCTGTGGGCATGCACCACCACACTCGGCTAATTTTTGTATTTTTTGTAGAGATGGAATTTCATCATGTTGCCCACTCTGGTCTCGAATTCCTGAGCTCACACAATCCACCCACCTCGGCCTCCCAAAGTGCTGAGATTACAGGCGTGAGCCACCACGCCTGGCCGAAGATTTTAACTGAGAAAAAAAGAGTGGGCTGCTAAAAATGCTGTAAATTTAAAACATCCTACAATCATATTATATAACTCACTATTTCCCAGGGAGTAGAAAGTGGCTGTTAATGTCCCCAGGCCTCATGGCAAATTGGATAAGAACCTGGCCTCGGAACATGGGCCTCTGAGTCAGGGGGCCTTGGTTTCTTGCCTCAATGCTGACCTTGTCTAGCTGTGTAACCTCAGGTATGCTGCCGAAATGGCTTCCTCCCTCCCTTGTGGATTGGAATAATACATCCTCCTTCATAAGGTTGTTGATACAGTAAAATGAGTCACTAACCCCTAAGCACTTAGGAGCATTCGGGGCACCTGCAGCCTGGAGAGGCAGCAGCTGTTGTGACCTTCACAGGGGACCCTGGAGACGTCATGCTGATCTTAGCCACAGGACCACAGACAGCTCACTTCTCTGACTCACCCACTATCTTCTCACGCACTCAGCGAGGACATGGGTCTAATGCAGTGGTTCCCCACCTGGGCTGCACAGTGAAGTCATCTGGGAGGTGTTGAAGTGACACTGACCCCAAGTCTCACTCCCACAGTCTCTGACATCACTGCTCTGGAGTGGGCCTGGCCATCCATGTTTTCTATAAGTTCTCTGGCAATTTGCCCTTGCCACTGCAATTGAGAACCCCTGCTTTAGCTCATTATAAAGCCCTTCCCAGTTCTAAAGCTCTGAGGCTGGACTGATCTTGATTCCAAAAGTCTCTGACAGGGCACCTCATGTGCTTGGAGCACCGGGTTAGGTCCCCGGACTAGCTACGTCTCATTGCCTGGGAAAGGCTTGATGTGCTGGGAGTTTTCAAATGAGATGTCATTCTTTTCTTAATATTAAACTGTCTCCATCTTGCCAACTTTTCAAATAAACTAACTTTGAAAACAGTAACCATACAGCTGAAATTTATTGTCCCACAATCTCTATAGGTTAAACACGAGAAAGAAATTGGCTTTGGGCAACTCTAACTTACCCTTATGTTGACACTGGGTCATGCCCATTCTACTCTATCTTTGCCTTCAGTTTAACTTTTTTTAAATGGTTGGAGAAATTAATAACTTTCACATATACAAAAAAATGAAATAGGAGGGAAGAAGAAAAGGAGAAGGAGGAGAAGGAAAAGAAGAAGAGGGACAAGAAAGGAAGAAAGAGGAGGAGGAGCAGGATGAAAAAAGAAAGGAGAAAGGAAGGCCTTGTATACAATAGCAATGATGATGGCAAATAAATTACTAAGTACAAATTTGAAAACTATGCAAGCTCTAGGCAGAGGAAAAAATTTTAAAGCTGCAAAAGAACAAAAGGAATGCTTGAACAAATAAAAAGGCACATCATGGCCTTGGATGGGAATACTCTACATCATAAAGATGTCAGCTCTTCCTAAGCTGGGATATAAATTTAACAGGAAAGCAATAGAAACACCAATAAGTATTCTTGGTCTTACACACACACACACACACACACACACACACACACACACACACACACAGGGGGTGGGAGGTGGACAGGCTGGAGCAAGAAAGAAATAAAATTATTTCGACTAGACAAAATAATTCTATTGTGCATGCAAAATCAAAATAAACAAGAATAGTGAACTTCTGAAAAAAAAAGACTATTGGAGGAGGGCTAGACTGATAAGATATCAAAACATATTCCAAAACCTCTAATAAGTTATAAATAATAAAATCATAATTTATTAGTTATATAACAGATAATTAAAACTATATGGCACATCAATAAAAAGGTCTATCAATGGAACAAAATAAATAGTCTCAGATACATAGTAGAAGTTAGAATATGATTTTATAAAAACATATTTCAAATCAGTGGGAAAAAGTAGATATGCCATTAACTAGAATCGAGACAATAAAGTTGTCATCTGTGAGTAAAATATTGGATCCATAATTTTTGTTAGTAATCACTGGAGCTGTTCACAAGGATTCCAGTGTTCCTCTCCTTCTGACCATGTGACTTGCTTTGATTAATGAAATATGAGGGGGTCACGTCACTTCTAGGAGGAAGCCTTTAGGAGCCAGAGCATGATTCGCCATCCATCTACGCCTCTGCTGCAGTGATCAGCACTCTTCCAGTGATGTGCTCTGTCAGCCTGGGTCCCTAAGCCCGCTTCTAATAAAAAATGAACACAGAACATGAGCAAGAAATTAGCTTTTATTTATTTCAAAATGATGATGTAGAGATTCTTTGTTACTGCAGCACAGAACGTCATATCCTAACTGATGCAGTCACAGCATCACATTTCAGTCACGTTTCATAGACATCAAAGATTTAAATAAAAAGCAATGTAACCTAAAAGTACTAGAAGTCACTAGAGAACCGTTTAAAACCTTGGAGTAAGAAATACCTAAGAAATAAAACCTAAAGGCCATTTTTTCAAATATTTTTAAGTATGTAGAATTTTTTTAAGATTCTGTGTGACAAATACTACTGAAAGCAGAATGAAAATAAAAGGAAGAACTGAAGGAAGTATTTACAGCTTAGAAAGAGGATTAATTCCATATATTTGATTGTATATATAGAGAGAGTATATATGTATATATTGTATAATCAAATATATGGAATTAATCCTCATATATATACAATTTATATATAAAGGAGCAAAAATGTTGATTGTTAATAATAAAGCAAGTAAGTTGGCTCTCAAACATATAAAAATATACTCAACCTTACTCAGATTAGGAGAAAAGCAAATTAAACTACAAATGAAATTCTGGTTTACCTGACAGATTGGTGAAGATTTTAAAAAATGCATGCTGTGTGGATAGAGTGTGGGAAACACAGGCTTTCATATATTCCTTGGGGAAATATAAATTGGAATAGCCGCTGTGGAGGAACATCACATAATATCTCTCAAAATAAATGCATATGCCTTTTTACCCAGAAATTCAATTTCTAAAAATTTATTCCATAGGTAAATCTATACAGGTGAGAAGTAATATATATGCAAAGCAGTCATTGTAGTATTATGTGAAATTGCAGGAAATAAAGGTAAGAAATTATTTTTTAAAAAAAGAAAAAGTAAAAAGAAAGCAAACAACTCAAATCCTCATTACTAAACAGCTGTTTATATAACAACGGTCCATGCATATGATGAAATATGATTCAGACACAGAAAATGAGTAAACTCTTTGTGATTCTTCGTGATCTTATATAGAAAGATCACCATAAATATTAAACACACACACAAAAAAAAAGCAAAGTAAAGAACAGAGTGAGTATTATGCTACCTTTTATATGTTAATAAAATATTTCTGTGCCAGGCACGGTGGCTCACCTCTGTAATACCAGCACTATGAGAGGCTGAAGTGGATGGATCACCTGAGGCTGGGAGTTCAAGACCAGCCTGACCATCATGGAGAAACCCCGTCTCCATGCTACTAAAAATACAAATTTAGCCGGGTGTGGTGGTGCATGCCTGTAATTCTAGCTACTTGGGAGGCTGAGGCAGGAGAATCGCTTGAACCTGGGAGACGGAGGTGGTGGTGAGCCGAGATTGTGCCATTGCACCCCAGCCTGGGCAACAAGAGTGAAACTCTGTCTCAAAATAAATAAATAAATAAATAAAAATTAAAAAAATAAAATAAAATATTTCTGGAAAAAAGTTCAAGCTACTTATAACATGTTTGCCTTGGTGCCTGAGAGAGGTTTGGAGGAAGACTTTACTGTGTTCCTTTAATTAATTTTGAATTTTGAACCATATTAATTATATTACCTATTTAAAGAACAACTTTAAATGAGAGAGAGAATGAAAAAATTGCTCTGACTATAACTAGCCCTTCTAGAGTTTCCCAGCACAAGACCACAGCTAGGACCCATCAAACAATGAAATTAAGTGTTTATGTGTTTCTGAGTGTTGGAAACAATTATGTAACCCTAGATGCAACTGAAATCTCATACCAAGAATGTTAGAGGCAATTGGCCGTAATTTCCCTCTGTGTTGAGTTTTGTATATTCCAGAACTGAAAGACATTTCTTCAGAAAAATCTAAGACCAAAATTTTTTGAAGAGGTCAACTCTAATTCCATTTCAGCCAAGAGGTTTTCCTTGATTACAGCCATCTGATTCTCCAGAATGGCAATCGTGTTTTGTGTCTTCTTATCTTAGATAGAAGATCCCATAAAGATTTCAGTGACAGCATCCTTCTCAACAGAGAAAACAAAAAAAAAGATCTTTTTTCAAGTGAATTTTCTATTCTTCTAAACCACTCGTTTCAGGCCAGACCTGGTGGCTCACATCTGTAATTCCAACATTTTTGGAGGCCAAAACAGGAGGATCACTTGAGTCCAGGAGTTGGAGATCAACCTGAGCAACATGGTGAGATCCGCCACCCCAGTCTCTACAAAAAATGAATAAAATTAACTGTGCTTGGTGCCTCATGCCTGTTGTCCCAGCTATTGGGGAGTTTGGGAGGCTCAGGTGGGAGGATTGCTTGAGCCCAGGAGAGTGAGGCTGCAGTGAACTGAAACTGCAACACTGCATTCCAGCCCAGGAGACAGTGAGATCCTGTCTCAACAACAAAAAACTCAGTCATTTCATGGTAAGAATTATTAACCTGAGATCACTTGGGAAGAGTGATGATGATACATCAGTTACTGTGATGCCCTAATGGTGGGTGGGGGACAAAACTGGGACTCCCTCTCAAAGGTCCACCCAGTCCTACGTTGCAAGTTCTGGGAAAGTTGTACGCTGGGTCAGTCTGAGAAGAAGCTTTAAATCAGGAAGCTCTAGATTTGAATCCACACTTCATTTAGGGATTTATGCACTATCCCGGGATTTCTGTCTCCCCACACAGAACTCTCTCCTCCTCTAAGTGCCTGCCTGTCTGTAGATGACATGGTGAGGTTTGAATCATGCAGTTGATCTTTTTGGAAACCTATCATGCAGCAGCCTGCATACACTTTCCACCAGCACCTCATCCACCGCCCTACATAAATCACCTTGTCTCATTCATTTATCGCCTTCCCAACCTGCCTCCAGTTTCCAAGATACATTCCAGAAAGAATTCGGGGCCGGGTGCGGTGGCTCACGCCTGTAATCCCAGCACTTTGGGAGGCCGAGGCAGGCGGATCACGAGGTCAAGAGATCGAGACCATCCTGGTCAGCATGGTGAAATCCCGTGTCTACTAAAAATACAAAAAAATTAGCTGGGCGTGATGGCGCGCGCCTGTAGTCCCAGCTACTCGGGAGGCTGAGGCAGGAGAATTGCTTGAACCCTGGCGGCGGCGGTTGCAGTGAGCCGAGGTCGCGCCACTGCACTCCAGCCTGGCGCCTGGTGATGAGTGACCTGTCTCAAAAAAAAAAAAAGAATTCATCATATTCAAAATGTCATTACATTGTCTTTCTCTTGGCATGTCTCATCAGCTGCCCTGGCAGGGTAATCTTGCTGTCTGACAGGCTCTCATCAGCCCTTGCTGGGAAAGTCCTAGTCCCTTTCCTGGGAAACTTGAATCTAGAACAAATCTAGATCCTCCCATGCTGCCCCTAAAGAGGCTGCCTCCAATATGGGCCCACTCCTGGCTGAGCTGACAAGCATAAGCCAAGAAAGGGTCATTGCTACTGAATCTTGCATTTCTGGAGAGAGAAACTGGTCACCCCAAAGGATTTCTTGGTCTGTGAGCCTTGAGAGAACCTTGAACTGTGGCAGTTTCCTGTGGAAACACTGGTTCATTGGCAGCAGCATGAGTTCTCCAGAGGCAGGAATAAGGCCCTGGAATGCTTCTCCTGGTGGAGAGAGGATGCTCTGGGTGGAAGGAGTCTTACTCCAGAGTGTCTGTCATGAGGAAGAAGGACCTGATCAGTTTCAAGGGGACTTGTGGGAAGATGTAGGGCTTGGAAGCAGAAGATCTTTGTAATGGTCAAGCTGCCACACAAAGGAAGGGATAGTTTGGGGCTGCAGGAAACATCTGCTCCCTGAATGATTTCAGTCCAGGACTCAAGAAACATGTGTTTTAGATGTTCTAGAGATGGCTTAAAATGGGATGAGGGGCTCATGATCAAAAGCAAGCTTCCTGGATACACTCTCAACACCCACTTCCTAAGAGCTCGTGTGAGAGTCAAAAAAGACAGTGCTCTAAGACACAGCTTAAACCACAGTTAGCGTGGCAGGGTGATTTCTTGACATAAAAACTTAGGTTTTGCCACCTTTGCATCTCCTCTAACCCTTCCCAAGAAGTAGCCAGGTCTAAGTTTGTTTTATTTTATTCTTTGGCAGTGGGGAGAGGGGTGAGGAATATTTGTATTTTAAGACTGAATGCAGAAAATCATGGGCTTGGAGAAATAAGTTGGGGGAAGAAACAGCAGAAAGAAAGAAAGAAAGGTAGACTTCCCTAAGCTGAGGAGGAGGTGGTGCTCTCTGGCTCCACTGGGAGTGAGAACCTATTTCCTGCTCGCTGGTCACTCAGAGGCTGTCAGATGGCCTGGGTTCCCTTATCTCAGCAAAATCACCCACTTTTAAGCTTGGCACAACAGTAGTAGAGCCACCTGCCATCACAGAACCCACTTGCATCAGTTTGGGTGCTTTGGGCTGCAAGTAATAGAAAACCCAAAGACGAACTGTTTTAACAATACAAAGATATATTTTCTCAAGTAATGGTTCAGTGAATCTTTTCATCTCATAACTACCTGCCTCTGGGTGCCAGGCTACTTCCCGTGTGGATGCCAGATGGCTGCAGCAACTCCAGTAGTCAGACGAAGACACAAGCATATCCAGGAGCAGAGGACCCTCTCTTTTGGATGTCTGTCCTTGAGCTCCCGGCCTCTCTAAGTGCTAGAATCACAGACATGAGCCACTACACTCAGCTGCAAAGAAACCTTTCACAGGAGACTTCTTTCCCTCTAATGAGCCATGGCAGGGTGACATACAGATTTAAAACCACCCCTGGAAAGAGGATGAGAAGGCAACAAGGGATTCTTGTTAGAATGAACACTGGGGAATCAGGCACCATAAGTATGACAATAAAGGTATGGACAAGAAATATCCCAGAAGTATCATAAAGACAGATGAAATGGGGATTGTCAAAAATTTAATAAGCCTCAAATAAGCCTCCTGTATTCTTAAACTATGTAGGAGAAAGGGATACCTACCCATACCCATTTCCAGATAATGACTGACTGTGAATTTCCAGCCAGTTGGATGGGGACTCAGAGCCAGATTAATTTAAATTCAAAAACGTAACAAAACATAATGTTTCTTGCACACCTGAGTTGGTGGAGTAAAATAAGTATCTACATATGATATGACGATGATGAGAAGATGGTGCTTTTCTGACTTCCAAACCTGTTGATTCATGTAACGTTACCTCCTCCACCCACAGGACTCCCTCAAATTGTTTCATCCACCAGGCTGAGCCTCCTTGTTCTGAGCTGGTGTTTCTGCCACTGCATTACTCAGCCCCTGCCTTCTGCTTTCTGCCTGGGTCCTCTGGATCAATGCTACTCTTAACATTTGTGCTGGGTTATGGATGCAATATTTACCCCATTCTCTTAGCTCCATCCCCTATTCTTATATGGGTTGGTCCCACTCACTCCCATCCTTGGACATTCTAGACCCAGTGTGGTGTCCAGAAGGGTCATACAAACTGTGATTTGCCCATTTTAAGCGGCAAAATCTCAACTAAACTAACCATGTAAGGGGGATGCCATCCACTTTGAGAATTTGTCTAAATTGTAATTTTATGCATATGAGAAAAAGATTCCTTGAGAATTATTGACCCTGTGTTTGTGCATAAGAACTGTGTTCAGTGAACTCATTAGCATCTATGTTGTGAATTTTGTTTATGGGTTTCTTATGGTGCTTCTAGAGCCTCACCACCAAGGAAATGATTTGAAGCCTTACCCAGGCTGAGGAAAGGACATACACCCCTCTCCTCTCACCCCTGACCCTGTGCTGCAGCTCCTCTGCCAATATGCTTTGGCTCATTCATCTTCCTCTTCTGCACTTGGCTGCCATCTTGATGGGGGCACCTATGACCGAGTTCCCATCAAGTGCACTTGCAAACACTGAAGTGCCTTCCAAGTACAATGTTATTGAAGGCCCCACCTCCCTCTTTCATACCCTTAAAATTCTGACTGACTACTTGTTATGGGCTGAATTGTGCCCCCACCCCAAAATTCATATGTTGAAGCCCTGACCCCCAGTACCTCAGAATGTGGCTGTGTATGATGACTGGGTTTTTAAAGAGGTAATTAAGTTAAAATGGGATCATTGAGGTGGACCCCAATCCAATAGGTCTGTTGTCCATATGAGAGTAGGAGATTAGGACAAGACAGACACAGAGGGAAGACCACGTGAAGACACACTGAAGATGGCTGTGGGGAGACAGCCTGTTACATAGCAAGAGTGACGCCATCTTGAAGTAAAACCGCCATGATAACCGATGTTCTACCAAAGTGTACCCGTAGCACAGATAAACCTCATCATCTCCCCGGTGGCCACTAGTTCTGCAAGAAAATCTGAGGCATGACCAGCTGCACATGTTTTACCCTAAAATCTTGCTACATAAAGGGTATTTTATGGAGGGCAGGTGTAGATTCACCTTTTGATAGCCATTTCAGACGTGGTATCTGTTCCTAAGTCCTTATTAAATGTTCCTTCCTGAGAAACTGGGTTTCTCAGCCTCTTTCTTCAGCCTCTCAGTTCCCTTGGCCTTTAGGGGTAGGTTTGCATAGACCTACTCACTAAAGAACAACAGCCATCTACAGGAGAAACAGAAAGGCCTTAGAAGAAACCAGTGCTGCTCACCCCTTGATCTTGAATTTCCAGCCTCTGGAACTGTGAGAAGTAAAGGTCTGTTGTGTAAACTGCCCAGTCTGTGGGGCTTTTTATGGCAGCCCTAGTGCACCAGTATACTGCTGTAATTCATCCACTCAGCAAATTTGTCACACTGTATGCTTTCTTGCCTCTTTTTAAACTTTGAAGATGGCTTTGCCTGATTTGTTGGTCTCTCTGATGAGTGTTTCTTTTTTCATTTTCTTTCCTTTTTACTTTTGTCTCTCTTCCTTTCTTTCCTTTCTCCTTCCTCCGTCTCCCTCTCTCTCTTTCTCTCCTGCAGCACCAGTAAGGAGTGCTACAGAATCTACAATATTTAGCAACAAACAAACAAAAACTTCACTTCCTAAACGGAACTAAAATTTGTTGCTACCAGATACCTTCATTGACACTTCCTGTGTAACACAGGGAACTTCCTCATGGCACTACTAGCTCAGAACCAAGGCTGTTTAATCACTTCAAATCACTATTACAAATTTATTCATAGGCAAGTAATGGAATAATATAGTCTCAAAGCCCCTCCTGTCTTCTGAGTCCGTGACTCAAGGGGTTTTTGTGGGTGCTAAATGAGATCAAACAGAGTGTCTTGCACAGTACCTAGCACATAGTAGGCTCCATAAAATGTAACTATTATTATTATCATTATTATTATTACCTCATGTCTGTGCCACCTCCTCCCACCCAGCACACAGGAGTTGCCTTAGCAAATTTATTTCTATTATTTCCAAGAATGTTTTTTTAAAAGACACCATGTTCTCCTTCAGCTCCTCCAAAATAAACATGCCAAATGACCTCCAAAAAACAATGACATTTTTATCCCATGCTGTGATGGACACCATCTGCCACATTGATGCAATGCCTTCATGTGCATACAAAGTTTGTTTTCAAATTTTTCTTTAATGTTGAATCTTGACAAAGAAATTCAATAGGAAGTCGAACAATAAGTAAAAAGCTGCCAAACCAAGAAAAAATGTCCTGTGCTGATGGTAACCCTACCATCAATGGCGTTCTCTCCCACAGTGGAGCAGCGGCCTCACTCAGAAGTCCTCAGGGGCTCCAAACAGGTTGCCCAGGAAGCCATCACCCTGGGGAATTGGCTGCCCAGTCCATTCTCAAGGTGTCTGCAGTGGCTCAGCTCCTCGCTCCCCAGGCCCCACTGCCACTCCGGGGTCTCCTCCTGCCCTTCAGAACTCAGGGTTTCCTGGCACCTTGGCATAGCTTGTGGTCCAGACCCAGGCCTTTCAGGCCAACCCTGAGGCTGACCAACATCTGGACAGAGATACCCACTTATGGGCTGGCACAAGTCAACATTACTTCTGTTCAGTGCAAGGTCTGAAATCAAACCAGAAGCTTCCCACATGCTACAGATAAAATAAGAGGAAGAAAATGGAATGTTCCTCCTCTGTTTTATTTTGATAAACTGTCAAATACATAGAAAAATAAAAAGAATAGCATAACTAACAACCATATACCTTTCTCCTAGATTTACCAGTTATTAACATTTTGTCACATCCACTTTGCCTCCTTGCTCTTTCTCTGTCACACACATGTATGCAACTGGTATATATGTGTGTGCGTATATACTTTTTTGTTAACCTATGTAACCCATGTGAAAATAAGTTAGATATCAAAACACACTACATATAAAAACACAATGCATGTATATATACTTATATGCCTATACACATATATACACATATCTGTAATTATACACACACACACACACCACACACACATACACACACAAATGTATTACAGAACACAAAGGCAGACATCTCTGTCTCTGCAGGTTGGGTGCCCAGGGCCTCCCAGTGAACCCTAAACATGCCCTCTAACTAACATCGTTCAGGCTGTGGAAACAAAAACGTTCCTCCACAGCTCTTGCCTATGTCATCAAAACAAAAGATAAGTGTGTCCAGATGCTGGGAAGGATTGTGGGTTGTGTCTCTGTTGATTCTGGAAGCAGACAAAACCTGAGTATGAGGAGGCTTGAGTGTTTGGGCAAGAGGAAAGACAAATACTTTGACTTCCCAAGACCTTCCTCTCAGACAGCAAGAATGCGACAGATTGGTACATAACGACGTGTCATTTTCCAGAAGCACACACATTTATTTTCTTGCCTCTTTTTATGCTACAATTTGTTCTTGTGGAGGTGCTCACAAGTTAGCATGATATTTCTGAACAGTTGCTCATGACAGCTGAAGAGTACTTTCCACCTTAAAGAATGCATATCACTCCTAAATTTGTATAAATATAGATCTAAACAAACCACACATGAAGCATGAGATGGACGACTCACCTTGGCAGCTACGGTAGAATTGCAAATGGTTTTATAGTTATTAAAATATTTAATACGGTTTAATTAAATTTACAAGTAAGTAAATTTTCCTTTATTTGAATAATACTGATTTTAAGTGTTATATTTGTTAATATTATTTGCATTTTTCATTTAATAAAAGATCATTTAAAATATTTTAGGAAAAATCATAATCTGAAAGTTATTTTATTTTAACTTTTCATATTTTTATATTTTTTCATTTACATTTTCATGAAAATATACTAACATTTTGCATATTTTGAATTCAATTATTTTATTTTTTGATCTTTTAGCTCATTACTGTCAATAGAAAATCATGTGTGGTAATATTGATTAAGGCAATATAATTAATGATTTCACTAAAATGAAGGAGTGAAATGCTTCCTAAAATAAGTATATACTAATTTAAGAATTTTGTGTTTATACATTACATTTCTCATCCAAACCTTGACAGTTCATCATCATAACAGCCAGATATGAACTATAACAATTAGATTCAGTTTCTTAACTATTTTGCCAACTTTCAGTCAGAAGAAAATCATAGCTTCATAGAATATTTGTTCTGTCATTGTACAAGTACATTTGGGAAGGTAGGATAAAACACATGTTATTTAGTGGTTCCTTAGTTTTGTATACAACTCTTTTTGTTTTGTTTTTAAATATTTTTAACATATAAATAGAGACAGGGTCTTGCTATGTTGACCAGGCTGATCTTGACCTCCTGGCTTCAAGTGATTCCTCCATCTCAGCCTCCCAAAGTGCTGGGTTTACAAGTGTGAGCCACCATGCCTGGCCAGTATACAACCCTTAAATGTTTACACACATGGTTTAAGACTTCTATGTATACTCTTATCTGAGGGCCTCTATTCATAGTCTTAAGATTCCAAAATGTTAGGACAGACCAGCATACAAAGAACTTTGGACACATACACACATGCATGTATCTCATTTGTATAAAATATCAATGTAAAACCAAGTAAGGGCCAGGCAAGGTAGCTCATGCCTATAATCTAAATATTTTGGCTTCTGCACAGCAAAGAAAACAATCAACAAAATGAACAGACAACCCATAAAATGGAAGAAAACGTTTGCCAACTACCCCTTAACAAGAGATTAATAACCAGAATATATAAAGAGTTTAAACAACTCTATAGGAAAAAAATCTAATAATCTGATTTTCAAAATGGGCAAAAGATATGAATAGGCATTTCTCAAAAGAAGACATATAAATGGCAAAAAGGTATATGAAAAGTTGCTCAAATCATTGATCATCAGAGAAATACAGATCAAAACTACAATAAGATATTATCTCACCCCAGTTAAAACTGCTTATATCCAAAAGAAAGTCAATAACAAATGCTGGCGAGAATGTGGAGGAAAGGGAACCCTTGTACGCTGTTGGCGGTGATGTAAGCTAGTACAACCAGTACAGAGAACAGTTTGGAGTTTCCTCAAAAGACTGAAAATAAATAGGATCCAGCAATCCCACTGCTGGGAATGTACCCAAAAGAAAGGAAATCAGTATAGTGAAGAGATATCTGCACTCCTATGTTTGATGTAGCACAACAGCTAAGATTTGGAAGCAATCTAAGTGTTCATCAGCAGATGAACAGATGAAGAAAGCGTGGTACATATACACAATGGAGTACTATTCAGCCATAAAAAAAAATCAGAGACCAGTCACGGTGGCTTACACCTGTAATTCCAGCATTTTGGGAGGCCTCACTTGAGGTCAGGAGTTCAGGACCAGCCTGGCCTACATGGAGAAACCCCATCTCTACAAAAAATACAAAAATTAGCCTGATGCCATGGCTCACACCTGTAATCCCAGCTACTTGAGAGGCTGAGGCAGAAGAATCACTTTAACTCAGGAGGCAGAGGTTGCAGTGAGCTGAGATTGCACCACTGCACTCCAGCCTGGGCAACAAAGCAAGACTCTGTTTCAAAAAAAATGAGACCCAGTCATTTGCAACAACATGGATGAAACTGGAGATCATTATGTTAAGGGAAATAGGCCAAGCACAGAAAGACAAACATCTCATGTTCTGACTTGTTTGTGAGATATATTAAAAAAAAAAAAAGAACTCATGGACATAGAATGTAGAATGATGATTACCAGAGGCTGGGAAGGGTAGTGTGAGGCTGAGGTGGGTATGATTAAGAGGTTAAAAAAAAATAGGTAGAAATGATAAATAAGACATACAATTTGATAGCACAACAGGGTGATATAATCAATAATACTTGTACATTGTACATTTAAAAAATAGCTAAAAGAGTACAATTGGATTGTTCATTACACAATGGATAAGTACTTGAGAGGAGAGATTCCCCATTCTCCATGATGTGATTATTTCACACCGCATATCTCTTTCAAAATATCTCATGTACTCTATAAACATATACACCTATCATGTACCTACAATTTTTTTTAAAAGGCTAACCAGATAAGGCCTCCCTTGCCTCCTGCAAAGTACCAATGGCTGGATTTGGAAGCGCAGATCTGATTTGAAGTCTTGAGCAATTTCTGGCACCAGACACTGGAAAGAAAGTTAGCGAATGTAAAATTCTGGTAACTTCTAATTTCACGGAATGCCATAGTTCTGGCCTGTGAGCTTGATGTTTTTTCACCTGTCCAGTAGAGGGTGCGCTCTTGAGAGAGGTTTTGGTAACCAGAGGCTTCCTGGGTGCTTAACTGCAGGTGGATTTGTGGGCAGCCAGCTTTGTGGGCAGCTGGCTTTGTGCAAGCTACAGTATAGAGATCCCCTTCCTTACCCCTTCTCCTTCAGTGGGAGCTCAGCAAGCTCGAGGAGTGGCTGCTGGAGTTAGAGACCACCACCTGCTTCTTGCTATTTTTTTTTTTTTTTTGCCTGTTGTTAAACATTTACCAGCACGCTATTGCTTCATATTATATGATATTCATAAATAGACCATTTTAAGTACTGTAAAATAATTGTTTCATGAAAAAAGTCCAGCCAAAATTGTATAAACCCTGTACTCCTAATTATTCCTGCATATAGCTGTATCATTTGTGGTTAATTTTTTACTTGGGAACAAACATGAAAAACATCTACAAAAGCATATCAGGTTTTGTTTCCAGGTAGTGATATTAGTGGTGAATATTTCATCACTCTAATATTTGCATTTTCCAAATATATACATTTTATTTTTTTTTATTTATTTATTTTTTGAGACAGAATCTTACTCTATCACCCAGGCTGGAGTGCAGTGGCAAGATCTTGGCTCATTGCAACCTCCGCCTCCTGGGTTGAAGTGATTCTCCTGCCTCAACCTCCCAAGTAGCTGGAATGACAGGCTCCCACCACCACACCCTGCTCATTTTTGTGTTTTTAATATAGATGGGGTTTCGCCATGTTAGCCAGATGGTCTTGAACTCCTGACTTCAAGTGATATGCCCGCCTTGACCTCCCAAAGTGCTGGGATTACAGGCATAAGCCACCGCACCTGGTTGTCGAAATATATAACATTTTATAATTAGAAACCAATTTAAAAACTCAAGCAGTCTCTTTCGGACATGTGTAGATGGTGCTTTTGTTGAATTGGTGCTAAGGATTATCAAGGAGATTAGCAGAAATTGAGATAGGGAGGAAGACAAAGGCCAGATCGTTAAAGAGCTGCAGATAAATAGACCCTCGCTTTTTCTTGAATGGATCTATCACACCAGCACTACAGTGTTTTAACTGATAATGATTTATAACGTGTGTTTTTTTTTTTTTTTTTTTTTTTTTTGAGACGGAGTCTTGCTCTGTCACCCAGGCTGGAGTGCAGTGGCTCTATCTCAGCTCACTGCAACTCCACCTCCCAGTTGCAAGCAGTTCTGCCTCAGCCTCCCGAGTAATGGAAGATCAGCTGTATTTTACCCTTTTTTGTTTGAAAAATTGTTAGCTATTTTAACTTTTCAGGAGTGTAAGTTTATAATCACTTATGTCAAGTTATAAAACACTTCTGTCTGGTTGCTATTGCATTAGCTCCTTGTTTAATTTGGGTTGAATTGACATCTTTTCCTCACTGGGTCTTCCTATCCGGGATCATGTTCTTTCCATTGTTTCAAATCTTTTATAGCCCATAGTAAACCTTTATATTTCTCTTCATATGGATTCTTCCATTATCATTTTAGAGCCATTCTTAGATATTTTATTTTTTCTTGTTATTAAGGAAGGAATCTCTTTTTCTCTTTATGTCTTCTCATCTGTTATTACTGGTATATATAAAAAAAACTATTGACTTTGGCATATTTATTATGTATCTGGCAGTATTATTGAAACTTTGTTATTTTTTAATAGCTTTTCAGATGGCTCTCTTAGGTTTTCTTGACATATACCGGCTGCAAATAATATGAATTTGTCTCTTCCTCCCACAATTATATATCTTATTTCTACTTTATACAGAAGTACATTGGATGGGAATTCAAGAACAATGTTGACAAATGAAAATAACCCTGGTATCCTTTTGTTTCCCAAATTTAAGCACAATATCTGACATACATTAGTCACTTCGGAATGGGACATAAGTTTGATGTTCTACTTTTCCCAATTTTAAAAAATTGTTTAGAAATTTAAATTGAGAATGAATATTAAATTTTATGAAGTACTCTACTGTCTATCATTAAACCACTTACTTTTCAAGTTTCTCTTCTTGGTTCTGGAGAATATTGCTATAAATGAATTTGGGGTTTTTTGTTTTTTGTTTTTTGTTTTTTTTTTTTGGCTTGCCAATACTTACTTGTTTTTCTTTTCTTTTCTTTTTTTCTTTTTCTTTCTTTTTTTTTTTTCTTTTTTTTTTTTGAGACAGAGCCTTGCTCTGTTACTCAAGTTGGAGGCCAGTGGCATGATCACAGCTTATTGCATCCTTGAATTCCTGGGCTCAAATTATCCTCCTGCCTTAGCCTATGGAGTAGCTGGGACTACAAGCATGTACCACACACGGCTCTTTTTAAAACAAAAATGGGAGGCTGAGATGGGAGGATTGCTTAAGGCCAGGAGTTTGAGATCAGCCTGGGAGACATGACTTATGTTTAGTAACAGTGGTGAATAACAGTGGTGAAAATGGGCAACCTGATTGTGTTCCAAATTTTATGGAAAAGGCTTTCAATTTTTTCCCCTTCAGTATGATACTAGCTGTGGGTCTGTCATATATTGTTTTCATTATGTTGAAGTATGTTGCTTCTATCCCCAGGTTTTTGAGGGTTTCAATCATGGAGGAATGTTGAATTTCACCAAATGCTTTTTCAGCATCAACTGAGATGATCGCATGGTTTTCATCCTTCATTCTGTTGGTATGGTGTACCACATAGATTGATCTGTGTTTGTTGAACCATCCTTGCATCCCATAGCTAAATCCCACTTGCTCTTGATGAATAATCTTTTTAATGTATGTTTGAATTCAATTTGGAAGTATTTTGTTGAGAATTTTTGCATCAATAGTCATCAGAGGTATTGGCCTGTAGTTTTCTTTTCTGATGTGACTGTCTGGTTTTAGTATCAGGGTAATACTGGCCTGAATTAGTTTGGAAATATCCTCTCGTCCATTTTCTGGAATAGTTTGAGTAGGATTGGTACTAGTTCTTCCTTAATGTTTAGTAGACTTCAACCATGAAGGCATCGACTGCCAGACTTTTCTTTACTGGGAGACTTTTTCTTTTCCTTTTTGTTAACTTTTATGTTCAGGAATACAGGTGAAGGTTTGCTATGCAGGTAAACTAGTGCCATGGGGGTTTGTTGTACAGATTATTTCATCACCCAGGTATTAAGCCCAGTACCCAGTAATTATCTTTTCTACTCTTCTCCCTCCTCCCACCCTCCATCCTCAAGTAGGCCCCAGTGTCTGTTGTTTCTCTCTTTGTGTGGACAGGTTCTTTTCATTTAGCTCACTTATAAATGAGAATACATAGTATTTGATTTTCTGTTCGTGTGTTAGTTAGCTATGATAATAACCTCCAGCTCCATCCATGTTCCTGCAAAAGACATGACCTCATTCTTTTCTATGGCTGCATAGTATTCCACGGTGTATACAGAATACATTTTCTTTATTTGATCTGTCATTGATGGGCCTTTAGGTTGATTTCATGTATTTGCTATTGTGACTAGTTGGTTGGCCTTTTTGAAGACACCAATCTGTACCACTTAAGCCAAAAGACAGTCAGCTAGCATGTGGTTTTCCCGAATAACGCACTTAAGAATCCACTAAGATGGCAAACATTTCATTAAAAAAAAAAATCTTCTTCCTTTTTGTAGGTAGTTCTGAACATTCAATATTTTTCCCATGGGGTTAAAAGTACCTAATATATGATTACTCGGCAATTATGGAAAAACAAGGTCAGAAATCAAGAATTGGTCATTTTTCAATTTTTATTTGTGAATATTTAACATAAATGCAGAGAAGTAAAGCATTAACACAAGTCAGAATGTTTCAGTGAATAAATTTCAGTAGTTCAACTTAGCATCAACTATAAACAAACACGTCAAAATTTCCCGGACAATGACAGCATTTATATTTTTTAAAACAAGTAAATTTCATATTGATGGCCACTAAGTGGTTTCTGTAGCATTTGTATCATATAGTAGTTCCATCTACACACTATGCCTTTTTAACTGAGTTGTCCTACATTGCAAGTGCATGTTTGTAATGTTGTCTGCCTTCTGTGCTCTTCCTGCAGACTTGCTATTAAAATATATTAAACTGTATTTTAGAAAGAAAGATACCAATCTCCATACATGACAAAAAAAAAAAAAAATGGGGCTGGGAGTGGTGGCTCACACCTGTAATCCCAGCACTTTAGGAAGCCAAGGCAGGTGAATCACCTGAGGTTGAGAGTTCGAGACTAGCCTGACCAACATGGAGAAACCCCGTCTCTACTAAAAATACAAAAAATTAGCTGAGTGTGGTGGCACATGCCTATAATCCCAGCTACTTGGAGGCTGAGGCAGGAGAATCACTTGAACCCAGGAGGTGGAGGTTGTGGTGAGCCGAGATCGGCCATTGCACTCCAGCCTGGGCAACAAGAGTCAAACTCCATCTCAGAAAAGAAAAAAAAAAAAAAAAATGATAGAATGTAGTGGCAAAAAGGTAAGACAAGAAACAGTGTATGCAATATGCATCAATATTTTTTAAAAAGCACATATAATGCCTTTAAAAGGATACACAAAAGCTGGCAATAATTGTTAAAACAATGATCCTGTGGGTAAGAGGTTGGGGAGGCAGTGCAGAGTTTGTGTGGGGGGTCAGGAGTGATGAGAAATGTACTTCTCAGTGACATGCACAGATGCCTGTTGGGTTGCTTACCACATATTAACTATGCAAATAAATGTATATGAAAGGTCTTCCCACTCTGAGATCAGATAAATAAGCACATATTTTCTTATAGACTTTTACATTTTTTTTTTTGTAATTGTTTTTAGGTTCAGGTTTCTAATTCAAATGGAATTGATCTTGGGAACAAATGCGCAATATTGTTTTTCTAACTCTGATCCCTGGGCTCTATAGAGTTACAGGCGGGGAAACTCCCAGGCAGGGAGCAGGAAAAGGAGCAGGGAGTAGGGAAAGGAGCAGGCTGGTGCAGCTCCACCTTCATCCTGACTCTAGGTGGGAATCCCGCCTCGATCTTGCAGTCTGCACATGCAGGTGGGGATATGCTATTAGCAGCTGGAAATAATAGCCAGGAATTCAGAGGTGAATTCAGGTCTAGTGATGCAAAATTCAGTAATTTCAGAGAAAAAAAAAAAAAACAGAGGAGGATGTCCATGTTCTTGCAGTCACCAATCCTGGAAAAGCAAAATAAATAAAGGAAAACAAAAACTGAATCATCAACTTCTGAACGTCCGACCTTAAATCAGTCTTAAAAAGAAATTAAAGGGGCTGGGCATGGTAGCTCATGCCTGCAATCCCTGCACTTTGGGAGGCTGAGGTGAGCAGATCACCTGAGGTCAGGAGTTTGAGACCAGCCTGGCCAATGTGGTGAAACCCTGTCTGTATTAAAAAATACAAAAACTAGCCAGGCATGGTGGTGCACACCTCTAATCCCAGCTAGTCAGGAGGCTGAGGCAGGAGAATCACTTGAACCTGGGAGGTGGAGGTTGTAGTGAGCCGAGTTTGCAGCATTGCACTCCAGCCTGGGCAATAAGAGTGACAAAGAAAAGAAAAGAAAGAGAAAGAAGAAAGGAAAGAAAGAAAAGAAAGAAAAAAGAGAGGAAAGAAAGAAAGAAAAAGAAAGAAAGAAAAAGAAAGAAAGAAAGAGAAAGAAAGAAGGAAGGAAGGAAGGAATTAAAGGGAAAGTAACACAGAATGTTTTAAAGTCCACAGTGTGGTTACCTTGGGCCTAGAAAGAGCCTGTCTCAAACGGGGAGGAGGCACTCATCACCAAGAACCTACACCTGCTACGTCAGGTGGGAAACACGTAGGAGAAGATGGAATTCTGCGGCCACTGAGGCTGGCGACACAAGAAAGCTGAAAATCTTTGGGGCTTGGAACAGCTTATATTTCTTTACTCTTTGGTCTTTATTGAACTCCTACTACAAAACAGAAATGTCTAGGAGCTGGGGTTATCGTAGTGAGCAAAGCCGCCAAACCCCTCTGCCTCTGAGGTGTTTGCCTCCTAGTGCGGGGAGACAAGCAGCAAAGAAAACCATGAAGGGAAGGACCAGACTGTGTATCAGATGGAGACGACTGTCATGGAGAAACCATAGCAGGGGGAGGGGGAGGGATGGGGAGTCGGGGGAGAGAGATGGTGGAGGTAGTTGGAGAAGGCGCCATTTCCCCAGGACCTAGACAGTGCTCTGTAGATACCCGGGGAACGTGTGGCCAGGCAGGGCCGGCCCATGCAGTAGTGCCTGCACTGTGAAGCTTCAACAGCGGGAGTGAGGGAGAATGTGCCGGGCATAAACTAAGGGAGCCTGGCCACCTCATGGAGATTGCTCTGTGGGGCCTGGGGCTGGACCGGTGTGACCTCCAGCTTCAGGACCCATGTGCTCATAGGGACAATCTGATGCCCAAGGAGTCTGGGGGCTTTTGGAGGCAAGGCCCTGCCCAGGCAGGATTACCTTAAACAGCCTATTTATTTATTTATTTATTTATATTTGTTTTGAGACAGAGTCTCATTCTGCTCCCCTCCCGCCACCACCTGGGCTGGAGTGTATTGGCCTGATCTTGGCTCACTGCAACCTCTACCGCCCAAGATCCAGCAATTCCCCCTGCTTCAGCCTCCCGAGTAGCTGGGATTACAGATGCCCACCACCACGCCGGGCTAATTTTTTATTTTTTCATAGAGACAGGGTTTTGCCATGTTGGCCAGGCAGGCCTCAACCTCCTGATCTCAGGTGATCCTGCCGGCTTGGCCTCCCAAAGTGCTAGTATTACAGGCATCAGTCACTGTGCCTAGCCTAGGGGGTACTTTTTGAGATGAGGGTGTAGACAGGCATCACTGGAGTAATTACGGGACAAGCAATATCTACATCTGTATATACACATATACCCCACCTGTTCCCCACCTTTAAGGCTGACCTTTGTCCTCTGATCCCATCTCCGGCTTGCAGGCACCACTGGCCTCTGGAGCCCATGAACATCAGCCACATCAACCCAAATTCAGGCCTGGCCTGGCTCATCCTGGTACCCAGCAGTGGAGGCTAAAGGAGATGGAAAATAAGGAGTGAAAGGGAGACAGATTGCGGGGAGGGGGCATCCATATGCCTTCTTTTTTCTCCTTTCTTTTATGTAAACACTGTCATCTGCCATTAAATGTGAAGATGATGTTGATTGGAGAAACCGCCTGACAGCTTAGTGGAAAGCACTCCCAGTTCATTACACAAATATCCAAAGCCTCACTTTTAATCACTCATGGAGTGCCAGATTCACTCCTAGTTCCTGCCAACAGCATGGCCCTTCTCTTTGAGAGGTCGGAATGAATCAAGAGGAAGCCAGCGAGCCTGAGCCTCTTACAGACTCTCTGACCCTTCGGGAGGAAAATGTGTCGAACCAGAAGAGCAGGGTCACCCCTCAATTGAGAGACCATTATTGAGCCAGGAAGCAGCTCCCATTTCCTTTTGGGGTATTTCCTTTTGGTTCGTGCCTCAAATATTCTCCTAGGTGGAAAGATCTCCTGGAATACTGTTTTCTGTTGGAGAATGGAAAGAACATTAGCATCACAAGCGTGGGCTCACTTAGAAGCCTCAGATTTCAGATCCAGTAAGTGCTTCCAGGTCCCCGGCTTTGTGGTGGGAGCACAAGACTCTGTGATGTGGACTTCACCGTTCATTCCCCTGCCCACATGCAGAGCACCTACTGTGCGTCGGCTCATGGCTACGCATGCCGGACTTGGAGAGGGGAAAGGTGTAGCCTGCCCTAAGGGCTCAGTCTGGGGAAAGGACAGACATGAAAATCTGGAAGAGCAGGTGGCTTTTGTGGATGCTGGGATGGAGGTCTGAATAGGGATGGTGGGACAGAAACACAGGAGAGGCAGGAGGAGGAACAGCCAGAGCTTTGAGGAGGAAAAAAGATCCGAGATTGCCAGGAAACAAGGTCAAGAAGGAGCCACGAGCGGGAGCCAGGCTAATGAAGAGATGTTACGATTTTCATGGGACCAGCAAGGAACCAACGTGGAAATGGAGGACGTTTGTGTGCAGCTCCTTAACTTCCCAGAGCCTTTGCACAAACTTCCTGTATTTCAGGCTTCCCCTCTTAGGAAACCCAGCCTTCCCAAGGTAGAAGCCAGCAGCTCTTTCCCAGCTTTCCTTACAGCTAGGGTACAGCCATATGGCCTTGAGTCCACCAATCAGACTCAGACAAGAGAGGCTTCATTTTGGAAGCCAGTGGTGTGATAACAGAGGCGGCTCTTGGACTCACCCTGCAGGCTCCCTCCGGCGAGGGTGGCTGCAATCCCAGTGGTAACTATCGTGTCCACCAGTGCCCACACCAGCCTCCTGTCTCTATTTGGCAGCAGAAGCACTGGGCCCTCCACTGGGCTGGAATGTGGCTGTCGCTCCACCCAAGAGACTCCAAGCCTGCGCCCCTGGCTCTCCTGAAGGCCCTGAGAGCTGCTAACATCCTTTAATGATCTCATTTTCTCCCTAAACTAACAAGAGTGGGTTTTATTACTTGTAACCAAAAATTCTGATTGGTATCGTGGGGTTGTAACGGGAGCTGGAACGAGAGACGCAGATAAGAGCCAAGCGCCAGCATCCATGTGCAGCCCTAGAGTCTAGACTCGACTCTGGAGCCCAGTGCCTTTCCGCTGGGTGCTGCAGAGACCTGACAATTTCGTGGAGCTTCCTGAGGGCTGAGCTGGGGGCTTCCACATCCCCTTCCTACACCAGTCACTGTGCCTAGCCTAGAGGGTACTTTTTCTGAAGAGGATGTTCTGTCTTTAACTCTTTCACACACTGCTGAGCTTTCAAATGCAGATTGCATTTCAAAAAAAAAAAAAAAACAATAAACGGCTGGCACAGTGGCTCCCACCTGTAATCCCAGCACTTTGGGAGGCCAAGGCGGGCAGATCACTAGGTCAGGAGTTTGAGACCAGCCTGACCAACATGGTGAAACCCCGTCTCTACTAAAAATACAAAATCATCCGGGCGTGGTGGTGCGCACTTGCAGTCTCAGCTACTCAGGAGGCTGAGGCAGGAGAATCTCTTGAACCCAGGAGGTGAAGGTTGCAGTGAGCCGAGATCACGCCACTGCACTCTAGCCTGGGTGACAGAATAAGACTCCATTTCAAAAGTTAACTAATTAATTAATTAATTAATTTAAAAACAACAATAATAATAGCCCTGCCATTCATGGAGCACTTGGCTACTCGTCTGGCACTGTGCCACAGGTTGTATTATCCAAGGTGGCCACAATAGAATCTTCTAGCACACAGGCTCTTGTTACAACGTGACCTTGACAGCCCCTGCATCAAGAGGGCAGTGAATCTGTGGCCACTGTGGACACTGTGGAAGTGACGCTGTGTGACTTCCAAGGCCAAGTCATAAAAGTGGATGCAACTTCTACCTGGTTCTCATGGGACTCTCAGTCTCAGAGCCCGCCGCCATGCTGGAAGGAAGTCTTGGCCAAGCGTGGGTGCTGCAGCTAAGTGAGTCTTGGCCAAGCATGGGTGTTACAGTCTGGACACTCAGCTAAGACCCCAGTATGCAGTCAGCATCATCTGTCAGGCAGACAAGCCAGGAAGCCCAGAAATGAGCCTAGCCCCAGCCACCTTCCGGCTAAACCCATGAGAGACTAAATGAGAACTGCCCAGATGAGCCCCAACAATCCCCAGACATGTGAAGGACAATAATAAAATAATTGTCATTGTTTTAAGCTGCTACGTTTTGGGATTTTTTTTTTTTTTTTTGAAACGGAGTTTCATTCTTGTTGCTCAGACTGGAGTGCAATGCAATGGCGCCTCATGGGTTCAAGTGATTCTCCTGCCTCCGCCTCTTGAGTAGCTGGGATTACAGGCATGCACCACCACACCCAGCTAATTTTGTATTTTTGGTAGAGATGGGGTTTCTCCATGTTGGTCAACCTGGTCTTGAGCTCGCAACCTCAGGTGATCTGCCCACCTCAGCCTCCCAAAGTACTGAGATTACACACATGAGCCACCACACCTGGCCTGGAGTGTTTACAGCTGCAGCAATAGATAACTGGAACACACTGTTTAAGCAGCTTAACTAATCGACACATTTAATATTCACCATGACCTATGAGGTGGGTGTTATTATTATCCAATGTTTTTAGTAGTAGCCTCACTTTTATAAATGAAGGAGGAGAGACATAGAGAGGGTGAATAACTTTCTCAGTGACACACAGATCACAAGTGGTGGAGTTCAGATCAAACACAGATGTCTAGCCTTAGAGTCAGCCTATGTTACTACAGGAGCATGCTGCCTCCCTTGAAAAGCCCTGTTGTAAGCTCAGAGAGTCATAAGAGGACTTTAAGGAGGGAAGTGGAGTGGGGTAGCCATGGTCAGATTTGTGTTTTAGGAAGATGTGGTGTGGGGGAGGAATTGAGGGCAGGTGTCAGGGCAGGGCTGGAGGCAGAGGTCACCCTGGCCACTGCAACATCCAGGTTAGCCCTCAGCAAGGCCTCACCCCAGGCAGTGGCTGTGGGGGTGAAGAATGGAGAACCAGAAACAGATCTAAGAGATAGCACAGGGGTAGGTCACTGGCTAGGTCATGAAAATGGGGAGGGGCAGGCTCAGAGATGGCACATTGTCAATTGTCACCATGTTTATTGTGGTGGCTGGAAGATAAAGATACCAGCCACCACTACCTTATTGATTTCAGCAATTGATAATGCAATGAGTTATCACTCTCAAATATCAGCCTTGGGTACCAGCTAATACCACAGTTATCAGAAAACATGTCCCCAAGGGTGAGCAGAACTAGGACCTGTGTCAGTAGAAATATGCATGGTTGTGCCATGCTAACAATCAACCCTAAAATCCCAGAGGTTTAAAAGAGAAGTGCGCTCATTCATCTGTCCCGTGAGGTCAGCCAAGGGCTCTGGTCCACATTTTCCCCCATCCGTGGCCCCCTTCTCAACCGCTGCTGATTACCACTGCAGAGTGAGAGAGAGCTTTGGAGAGTCTCAGACCAACCATTAGGTCTTTCCCCCAGAAATGACCCAGGTTATAACCACTCACACTGATTGGCCAGATCAGGATCAGGTCACCTGACCTCCACAACTTCCAGGGTGCGAGGAAGTTCAACCAGATCCCAGGAGGCAAGAGCGAGGTCCCGGTGGTCAACAGTAGATGATAGCACGGGTGTGTCCTGCCTACAGGGCAGGGTGCTGATGCCTCTGTACCCTGGCTTCATCTGGGTTAGCACTACTTATGCGTCTTTTGATCCCACGTGAGCCGCTCAGGGCTGAAAGCCTGTCTCCCTCTTCTCTCTAGCAGCGTGCTCTCGCGTCGATCTGATTGCCGGTTACACAGACTGAAAAGTCATCAGGTATGCACTTTTTCTATGTGTATATTATACTTTAATAAAAAGTTAATTTAAAAATGGGAAAGGCTCACTCACTCCAGCAGGGTAAAAACCCTTTTATCCCAGAGTCTCAGCTCTTGGGACTGGTCCCATTCATTCCTCAGCTCTACTCACTCTCAAAATCAAAAAGCTGATCCTCAGCCTGACAGCTGTTGGTCCAGGAAGCAGGAGCAAGTCAGCCTCTGTCCTCATCCAGTCTCTTTAGGGTCTCCCTGCCGTCTGGCTGAGGCTGGATACAGGTACCGAGTGGGTTAATTGTGCGGCTACACAGCGGGAACGTCTCAGATGCACAAAGTCCATTAACCTGGAAATCTGGGTGAAGAGACACAGTTTGTCTCCCAATCCGTGCTCTTGGGACCTGGCAAACATCTGACCTCTCCTGGATGACTTTTCCAGGGTCAGCCTATTATGAACGAATCCTGACTAATTCAGTCACCCTTCCATTTCTTAAGTATGATTTGTGGCTTAATTGCAGCAGGAAAAAAATAATGAGAAGTGCACAGCCCAGGCCATATCCATAATTCATAACTGCAATAAAACCCTCCACATGCTGTCGTGACTTATGGCAGACTTAGCAGTGTGCACCCTGGGGCCAGCCAAGGGCCCAGATGTTTCCGCTGCAGAATTTAGAGCTCACGGGCTGGAGGATCCAGGCTTCCCAACACTCATGGCAAAGCTCAATCCTGGTTGGAGGCAAAAACCAGAGCATTGGCTTAGGGCCCAGGGACTCAGGAGGGGCCCATGTGTAGGCTGCCCAGGAAAGCAGGGTGTGTTGGAGGCTTGGAGGCCAGAGGCATCATTGAGGGAGCAACTGCAAAGTATCTCAAACCTGTGGAAACCCCTCGCCATCATCATACAGCAGGATGGGTCTGCACCAGCCCCAGGAGAGCGGAAGGATGATATATCAGCTAGGAGGCTGGGCTATGAGTGATAGAAAACTCTGGTCAAATAGCTTAAGCTATAAGGGGAATTTATTGGCTCACATAACTGAAAAGTCCAAAGAGCATCAGGCTTCAGGTGAGGCTTGATCCAGAGACTCAAATGATGTCATCAGAGAGAAGGCATCTTCCATTCTTTTCTCTGCTTTGCACTTCAGGCGCCACACAGTGGCCACTCACTGGCAGTTCCGGGGTTCCCTCTCAAGAAGCTATATGGCTGCAGGAGTTTCAGCTCTTACAGCCTCCGGGAAGAGACTGCCTCCTTCTGCCGAGCACTGAATGAAGGCCCCAGCTCTCACTGGCACCCACTGGGTCAGGTGTCCATTGCGAAACCAATTACCGGCAGAGAGGTGGGGAGGAGAGCAGAACATGCTGGGTAACTGGAGCCAAGCAGGCAAGCGAAGTCCTCAGACTCCATATACTTAAAAAGAGGGGAGGCCGGGCGCGGTGGCTCACGCCTGTAATCCCAGTACTTTGGGAGGCCGAGGCGGGTGGATCACGAGGTCAAGAGATCGAGACCATCCTGGTCAACGTGGTGAAACCCCGTCTCTACTAAAAATACAAAAATTAGCCGGGCATGGTGGCACGTGCCTGTAGTCCCAGCTACTCAGGAGGCTGAGGCAGGAGAATTGCTTGAACCCAGGAGGTGGAGGTTGCGGTGAGCCGAGATCGCGCCATTGCACTCCAGCCGGGGCAACAAGAGCGAAACTCCGTCTCAAAAAAAAAAAAAAAGAGGGGAAGGGCAATTCCCTAGGGGGAGACTTTTTTGACCAAAAGAAGCAGAATTGGAGATGCTAGGAAGGAAAAGGGCAGGTGCCTACGACCTAGGCCAGGAGTGGACAAACTGGGTCTGGGGAGCCACACCCAGCCCAACACATGTTTGTGTAGATAAAGTTCTGTTGGCACACAGCCATGCCATTCACTCACAGGCTGCCTGGGGCTGCTTTTGCACTGCAGTGGCAGAATTAAGTCACTGTCACAGACTCTATCCATCTGGCCTGCCGTCTAAAAAGCTACCATCTGGCCCTTTTCAGAAAGTTTGCTGAGCCCAGGCACAGGGAAAACTTTATTTTAATGAGATCCTTCTGAGATGATGGCTAAGCACAAACCCTGGAAACTCCCAGCATCCAGGCACCTCGAAATCAGAGTTGGCACCTGCTCCGGCCTTCTGCCCACATTCTGGCTGGGGACCGGGGTGGCGCCGAGACAGCCAGGATGCAAGAAGTCCTGTGGGTGTGAGCTGGTTTGGCCAGGTCAGGGCAAGGGCACCTGGTCCCGCTGTGCTGCTTCCAACCAGGTGACCTAGGGTGTGGCACACATCTCTCTTGGCTGGGTGCACGGGATGAGGCTGGGGGTCCCCAGGCCTTCTCTATAGCTAGTAGTCGGGACCTTCTGGGGTAAGCCATGAAGGCTGCATCCTCCTCTTCCCGCACCCAAATCTGGCTTCAGGAAGCAGAGTCCCCAGCAGGAGGCACAAAGAGACCCCATCACTGCTGTGCAGGAGAAAGGGAGAATGACACGCTGCACCCCTGCGACCACCTGTGTGCATCTGACAGTCACCCGCCTGCAGGCTCTTGTCACCAGAGCCATTTGGGGAACCTGAAACAGGCTGGGCTCTGATGTTGGGAGAGGCGTGCCTGCCACAGCTGTCCCACTGGTGTCCCAGAGACCCAGCCACATGGCTCTTGTTTCGGGGAGGATGGAGGGGACTTGGCCAGCACAACCTCTCCCGTCCCTGCTCTGTTGTGTGACTTGGGCTAAGGTGACCCCACCCACCCTCCCGGAAGGTCCCATGTGCACATGAGTGGGCCCTGGGCTGTGTGCAGTTTTCTACGCAGGAGACCACCACTGGCCACCTCCAGACCCTCTGCACGGGGACTACATGCCTGCAGCCTCTTCTTTGACCAGCCCCAGGGGAGGCAATGCTTAGTGTTGACCTCAGTATTTCCCGCGAGCCCATCAAGAGTTGCTGTTCCTGCCCAGTGCCCTCTCTGCTCTGCGTGTGCTGGTCCCCAGCTTCCCATTGGGTTTGGCCAGTGGGGAGCCCAGCAGGTCAAGTCAAGAGAAGGTAACTAGATTGGGTGACTTCGCCCTCGCCGTGGGACCCGCGAGGGCTGGCTGCAGCCCCTCGCACGTAGCTCTCTGTATTCTGGTAATTTCTCTGTCCCTTCACCCCTTTGTGTTATGTTGTAACTGCTCCTCACTATTTCGAGCCCCTGAGTGCTGACCTCCCTCTTGGGGTTTCCTTAGCCCCTGCCCAAATCTGGCTTCTTGGTTTCTGTTAGGACCCTGTTTAATATACAAGACAAGCCACACAAAGCCTCAGAGAGACCTGGATGCTGACGGGGCTGGTGAAAGCGGGGTGATGGGGACCAAGGCCTGGTTCAGAGGAAGCCAGCCTGGATTTCTCTGGTGGCCTGCACACCTGCCCTAAATGCCTGCCCGCAAAAGAGTCCCCCGAAATTCTGAGGATGGCCGGTTTGTCATGGCTCCCTTGGCCTGTTGAAGACCACAGTGGTAGGGCCGAATCTCCCCAAGGTTTGAGAATTCCAACAAGTTTACTAAAGTGAGCAAGGATCTGCTTGCCTGAGGCCTGTGCCCTGGAATGGGGCAATGAGCTTGGAGCCCCCCAAAAGGCCTCCCACAGAAGCATGCATGCAGCCGCACCTTCGTTCTGCAAACAAGAATAGAGATGACACTGCCCTGCTGAAGAGTGAGGGAGCTGAAAGATTCCGGGTTTCAAAGAGTTTTCTGTCTATAGAGACAGACAGGGATAAATGAAGAGTAATAAGCGTTACTTGTTAACTTGTTTACTTGTTGCTTGTTGAGTTGTTTAATTGTTACAAATTAACAAGTAACAATTGAAGAGAAAATTCCGATGTTAGTACGAAAAATGCTACAATTTAGGGAAACACTGGGAATGGGGGGGCACTGAGACTGGATCACTCAAGAGGTTGTTTGAAGGAGACATCTGAGGAACGCTGTCACCAGCGGAGAGGGGAAGGGAGGACCCCCTGCAGAAGGAGCCACTTTAAAGCTCAGCTTTGAGGAAGAACAGCTCAGCTCTCCCACTGAGACAGCAGCGACCCTCCTGGCTGGAAAGTCACCTGGGAGCCTGGCCCTCCTGGAATCACCTCCTCCCACTCTCTCACTGAGTTATGTTCATTCTTTATTGGATGACCAGAAGTCTCAATTCTCCCCTTTCCCACTAGTCTGGATGGCTGCTCTCTGGCCTGGTGAGATGGCTGATTCCTGCTTTCCACAGTTTGCTTTATTGACAATTATATATGAGCTCATTGTTCTCAGTGTTTGGACCAATGCATAAATAAAGCTGGAGACAAAAGAAGAGGCAGCCAAGCCTAAGCCATGAGGAGTTAAAGAACACACACCTAGCTTTAGAATTGTGTATTTCATTCTAAGTAATTTAGTTCCTGCCTTTTACACTTGCAATTAAGAGATGGTAAGTGATAAAAGACTTCTTCTCTGTAGGCAAAAAAGCACATACCCACAAGCTCATGCACCCACACAAATTCCATCAGCACTCTCATGCATGTCCAGGCACACACAGCAATACACAAGGGTCCTCGCCTGTGCCTGTACCACATGTACACACACGTGCACACCCCATGCAAGTGCACACGGAGATGTGTGCACATGGGAGCTCATGGGTGTGCTTGCACCAGCAGCTGGGTGTGCCAGGGTCACATTATGAGGCCCTGAGCATGGAAAAGCTTCTGTAGTATTTTTGCCTTCAACAAGGAATTTAAAAGAAAAGGTTATTTTTTGAAATATCAGAAAATTTGCTGGGTGTGGTGACTCATGCCTGTAATCCTAGCACTTTGGTAAACTGAGGCAGGCAGATCACCTGAGGTCAGCAGTTCAAGACCAACCTGGCCAACATGGTAAAAACCCGTCTCTACTAAAAATACAAAAATGAGCCAGGTGTGGTGGTGGGTGCCTGTAACACCAGCTACTTGAGACGCTGAGGCAGGAGAATCACTTGAACCCAGGAGGTGGAGGTTGCAATGAGCAGAGACCATGCCACTGCACTCCAGTCTGGTAACAGAGTGAGACTCCATCTCAAAAACAAAACAAAACAAAACAAAACCTGCTAGGGGCTGGGCACAGTGGCTCACGTCTATAATCCCAGCACTTTGGGAGGCTGAAATGGGTAGATGGCTTGAGCTCAGGAGTTTGAGACCAGCCTGGGCAATATGGTAAAACCTTGTCTCTACTGAAAATACAAAGGTTAGAGGAGTAAGGTGATGCGCACCTGTAGTCCCAGCTACTTGGGAAGCTGAGGTGGGTGGATCACTTGAGCCCAAGGGGTGGAGCCTGTAGTGAGCCGTGATTGTGCCTCTGTGCTCTGGCCTGGGTGACGGAGCAAGACCCTGGCTCAGGAAAAATAAAAACAAACTTTGAGGGGCTTGGGTCCCACCCCCTGTGTTTTGATCCAATTGGTCTAGGGTGGGGCCTGAGCATCTGGGTTTAGAAAACCTTCCCAGGTGATTCTAACATGCAGCCGAGGTTGGGAATCTCTGGTCTACAGGACCCCTGATGAGTGAATGTCCCATGATGGGGAACTCACTACCTGATTTAGCAGCTCCACTTGCTTGCAGACAAGTTCAGAGTTGAGAGCCTTTCTCCACAATGTGGTTCCAAATTTCCAGAAAGGTGAAAGCAAGCCCAGGGTGGGAGTGTCTTCCTACCGTCATTAGCTGGGGAGGTGTTCACTGATTCTGCTATCTTCCTCTGGTGGCTGGCTGCATTCTAGCATAACCTGCCTCCTCCAGGAAGCCTGCCTGACTACTCCCAGCTCTGGGCACCCAGACCCCCAAGGACAGAGCGCTTGCTTCCTGTTCCTCCTGTCTAAGCCTTGTCTCCAGCAGGCTTCTGTCAGGTGAAAGTGCAAGCAGCTGGCACTATAGGGCTGCAGGTCTGGAGAGAGCACAGGATGGGAGGCCAGCAGATGCCTGCCAGACGCACGGCCGAGGCAGACCCTCCACTGTTTAGAGCCTGCTGGCTCAGCCACGAGGTGGGGCTGATGCACCTACATGAAAACACCTGCACAAATGTGCAGAGCCTTCCAGCACTGCGCCTGCACACAGAGGGCTCCACGTGGCTTCGCCCCGAGCTGGGTGCCTGACACAAGGCCGACTTCTCCTCTAGGCACCACAGACCCCACGCCAAGAGCCCACGCTACTTTTAGAGGACCCTCAAAATGTCTTAGATTTCTTTTAAAATCAGAAGGCAATGATGACTGTAACGTAGCCTGGGTTATACTTGTCTCAACGCCGATGACACGGGAAAAGATCAGTGTTCGTGTTTTATGGAGGAAGGGACCCATGAAAGCCATACTGCAGCCCTAGCAAGCGTGGTGATCTCTAGGCCTAGAGGGGGGCCCAGAGGGATCCCCCCACCTTCCCAGTGGGCCAGGCCAGTGTTTCAGAGGGCATCGTCTGTGCCCATTGACACTGACTTCTATCAGAGGAGTTTCTCCAGCGAAGCAAGGCAGGTGAAAGCACGGCCTCTAGAGTTACATGGTTGGAACCTGAGCTGCGTGACAGGCTGGTCGCTTCACCTCTCTGTGCTTCCGTTTCTGCTGCTGTAAAATGGGGGTGCTAAGACTCCTCCCAGGGTTGTGAGGACTCGGAGATGATGCCTGAGAGACCCAGGCACCTGAGAGGCCTGTCCCCATCCTCCGCTGGGACAGCAGCACCTCCAGGGGTATGGCAGACAGAAGTGGGCTCTTTCTGGGGCCCTGGAACAAGGCCAGGCCCTGGGCATCACTGCAAGTTTCAGACACACATGAGCCCTTGGGAGAGGCCTCAAGCCCCTGCCTCCTCCAGCCTAAGAAAGGGGCTGAGACCCGGGGCCTCTGCCTGAGGAGACCTGGGGAGCTGCCATTTGGTCCCTTTCTCTGGCTGGTGAAGGGGCCCGGGGGAAGCCCAGGGCACTTTTCAGGATGTGTGGCTGCTCCACGCCCGGGGCTCCTCTGCCTCCCTCCTCTTGGTCCCCACAGAGGAGCAGTGGAAGCTCTGCTTGTTCTCCTGGCTTTTTATTCTGAGCACATTCTGCAAGCACTTAGTGAGCACCTACTGAGTACTGGGGGGCAGATGGAAGCAGAGCCACTGGCTGGGATTTCTGGAACTGAGCCAGGCTGAGGGGAACCCGGACAGCCCAGGGAGGGTGGGGTCTCCTCTGCTGCAAAGCCCCCACAGGTGCTGGATTCCGATTGGGGGATGCTTGCTCCCTCATCACACTGCCCTGCAAGAGGGGGCAGTCATCACCACATTACAGATGAGGAGACTGATGCCCAGGCAGGAGAAGGAGCTTCCCTGGGCCACGTGGCTGTCAGTGGTGAGCTGAGGCCTACACCCAGCTGTCTCATGCAGAGCCCTTGTCCTAAGCCAGCTCACCTCCCATGTCACAACAGCTGAGGTGACCTTGTGCCAGGGTTCCTGGGGCCCTCAGGCAAGGGCCTGCCCACAGGCTCACCCTTTTGGCCTGAACCCTAGACTGGATGGGACAGGTGAGGAGGAAGCAGACCTTGATCCTCCTCTGGGGGTCATCACCAGCACTGAAGCTGAAAGGGAGGCTGCAGCCTCGGGAACTCCCAGAGGAACATCTGATGGATGGGGAAGGCAGAAAGTGACTTCCTCAAGGTCACACAGCAAAGGAAAATGAGAAAGGGGCTGGTGGACGGGGATGGTAGCTCACGCCTGTAATCCCTGCACTTTGGGAGGCTGAGGCGTGTGGATCCCTTGAGATGAGGAGCTCAAGACCAGCCTGGGCAACATAGTGAAACCCCATCTTTACTAAAAATACAAAAATTAACTAGGCATGGTGGTGGGTGCCTGTAGTCCCAGCTACTCGGGAGGCTGAGGTACAATAATTGCTTGAACCCAGGAGGCAGAGGTTGCAGCGAGCCAAGATTGTGCCACTGCACTCCAGCCTGGGAGACAGAGTGAGACTCCATCTCAGAAAAAGAAAAAAAGAAGAAAAGGGAACTGGGGTGGAGTCGCCCCTGGGTGTCCTGTTTTCTCCCCACCAGGGAGAACCCTCCAAGCTGTCAGATGGGCATCACACCCCACTGGGCAAAGTAGAAGACACCCTTTGGGGCCCAGTGGGCTCTTATCTGTGTTTACCAAGTCTCCATCCCCCACCCACCCACACACATCTCCCTAAAACACACTTTGAACCTAACAATTCTTTATTTTTTTTAATATAGAGACAAGGTCTCATTATGTTGTCCAGGGCAACATTCAGCAAGCATTTATTGAGCACCTACTGAGTACTGGGGGGCAGATGGAAGCAGAACCACTGGGTGTTCCTACACGCCTGGCCTCAAGCAACCCTCTTGCCTTGGCCTCCCAAAGTGCTGGATTACAGATGTGAGCCACCCCACCTGCCACCCTCCCACTTTTTTTTTAAACCTGACAATTCTTAAAACGCTTTGCACTTTGTGAAGCATATATATATATGTATGATTTGTGCTTCCTTACCGCAAGTCTTGAGATAAGTAATCTTCGTTAAGGGTGATTTTTCTGATTTTAAATCTTTTTTTTTTTTTTTTTTAAATACAGGGTTTCACTACGTTGGTCAGGCTGGTTTTGAACTCCCGCCCTCAGGGGATCTGCCTGCCTTGGCCTCCAAAGTGCTTGGATTACAGGCTTGAGCCACCACGCCCGGCCTCTGATTTAAAATCTTTAAAGCACAGTAATACATAAAAAGATAGAAAAATTCCCATAAATACAATCCCTCAGAAGTAACCCCTTTTATTAACATGTAGGCATATTTCCTTTTCTTTTCTTTCTTTCTTTCTTTCTTTTTTTTTTTTTTTTTTTTTTTTTTTTTTTTTTTTTTTTTTTTTTTTTTTTTTTTTTTTTTTTTTTGAGATGGAGTCTCACTGTCACCCAGGCTGGAGTGCAGTGGCACAATCTTAGCTTATTGCAACCTCTGCCTTCTGGGTTCCAGCAATTCTCCTGTCTCAGCCTCCCGAGTAGCTGGCATTACAGGCTTCTGCCACCATGCCTGGCTAATTTTTGTATTTTTAGTAGAGATGGGGTTTCACCATGTTGGCCAGGCTGGTCTCAAACTCCTGACCTCAGGTGATCCACCTCAGCCTCCCAAAGTGCTGGGATTACAGGGGTGAGCCACCGGGCCCGGCCTCCTTGTATTTTCTTTGCTACTTTTGTTTTCACTGTAAAATGTACAGTCTTAAATGTATAACTCCCTAAGTGTTTAGCCACTAGCTAGATCCAGATCAGAAATATATCAGTACCTTCACAGGCTCCCAACCCACCCCTGGCCACAGACAACTGCTGTCCACCATCACTCACCACAGGTTAGCATTGCTTGCTTTAGAACTTTTTAAAGGAATCATTGTTATCCTGCTTCTTCCTCTCAACAAAACAGCTGCGAGTTTCCTTCCTTCTGTTGCTTGTGTCTGCGGTTGTGCTTTTTGTTGATGTCTGCTATTTTATTTTATTTATTTATAATTTTTATTTATTTTTTTTTGAGATGGGGTCTTGCTCTGTTGCCCAGGCTGGAGTGCAGTGGCACGATCTTGGCTCACTGCAACCTCCGCCTCCCTGGTTCAAGTGATTCTCCTGCCTCAGACCCTCAAGTAACTGGGATTACAGGTGTGCGGCACCATGCCTGGCTAATTTTTCTATTTTTAGTAGAGACAGGGTTTCACTATGTTAGCCAAGCTGGTCTCGAACTCCTGACCTCAGGTGATCTGCCTGCCTCAACCTTCCAAAGTGCTGGGATTACTAGCATAAGCCACTGCACCAGGTGTGCTGTTATATTAGAAGGATGCACCATTATTAATTCATCCATTCTACTGCTGATGGACGTTTGGATTGTTTCTACACTGGAGCTATTAGGAATGAAGACGCTGGGAAATTCTTGCTTTTTAGAGGATTTCCTACAATGAATACATCTCAATAATAATAACTATTATATACTATATATTGTATATCATATTCTGTTATATAATCGATAAATGTATTAAATTTTAATGAAATCAATAGAAACTAATATAATTTTCGTCACATCCAATGAAATCTTAGCTTTGCCAACACTTTCAATGCCACATCGTTAAAATCCCTGCATAGTTATTATGCTTATGTAACCCCGATTTTATTTTTCTGTTTTGTGGATGAGAAAACAAGGAAGGCACAACTCGGCCCTGCCCCGGCTCTTCCCCCTCGGGTTGGAGTTTCAACGCGAGGCAGCCAAGAACCTAAAATACGAACACTCAGGAAATTAAGCAGGCAGAGTGGCCCTGCTGAGGCAATAAACAGTCATCCGGGGACGGAGGAAAGTGTTCGGTTGTTGGCGTCCGCACATACAAAGCAGAAAGAGCCACGAGGCGTGGACCCTGGCCGGGCGCCTCCGCGCGGGATCCAGGGAGGCGCCGCACCCGCATCCGCCACCAGGCGGCGCCAGAGCAGCGTCCACGGCCCCGCAGGGCTGGGGCTGCGGGAGGGGCCGCGGAGACAAACCAGGCCTCCAACCAGGCTTCCTGCAAAGACCAGGTAGGAGAAGGCTCTGGAAGCGGATCAGAAGTTTTACACAGACACGCTCCACTCCGCCTTGCCTCCTAAAGCATCCGAAATTACCTACGGCCCCTGAGCTTCCCTGACCTCATTTGTCAGCCAGGAAGAAGGATGGAATGAGATGTATTCGTTGCAGGAAATCCTCTAAAGAGCAAGCGTTTCCCATTGCCCCGTTGCCACAGAATTTCCCAGCCGGGCAGCCCCTGAGTCCAGTCCCGCACCTTCACAGCGAGTTCAGAGAGGGCCTTCGACCAGCCTGAGGCCACACAGCCACGCTGGGTCCGTGTCTTCTCCCAGAAACCGGGATTTCCCCTTCCCGCGGGGACCTGCAGAGAAGCAGCTGGTCCCAGGTCTCCCAACGGCACTCGCAGCCCCGCCTGCCTCCCCCGCGGTGAAACGTTGTTCACAATAACTAGCGTCCCCGCGATATGCAAGAGCGAACTTTGTGAGTGGCTCTTCCGGACACGTTTATGCCTGGGGTCGGAAGAAGGCACTAAAAAAGCTTTAAGACAAAAGCCACGTGGATGTCAGGAGGGCGCGCCGGGCGTCTTTCACGCAGCAGTTGCAGAATCCGCGTTGGAAGGGAACTCTGCGACCATCGGATCCCAAAACTCAGTCCACCGACTGGGGACCAACGTACCGGCCCTGGGCCACGCAGCAAATGCATTTCACTTCCAGCAGGTGAAGCTGTCACCTAAGGAGGTGCTTCTTAGCCCAGGCTGGGGGCTACAGAAATGCCTTTCATCATTCTTCACCTGCAGGAAGCTCATGAGACAAATGGGGGGAAATGGAGGCAGGAGGAGAATGGAAGAGGAAAGGCGAAAACGCGATGCCCTCCCAGAGGCAGCCGCACTGCCAGAGGGCAGGGCCACGTCCTGGTGCCTTTTTCTCCCCTGCCCAGGTAAGCAGCAGACCTTCTCCTCCGGGAGCCGTGAACCCAGGGCCGACACAGACACCCACGTGTGGAACACCGATCAGACAATCACAGCTGTCTGGCATCATTAATGCCACTGATATTAACTCTCCAGCCCCTGCCCAGCATTTGACAGTTGTCACTTCTGGTCCCACAATGAGCGTGCAAAAGTACAGACTGTCATCTCCATGCTGCGGAGGAGAAAATAGTTGGGGAGGCAACGTGACTCGCCCAGACCCACACAGCTAAGAAGAGAGGCCGCTGGGGCTTCCTCCTGCAGGGCTGGGCCGCCGTCCCCCAACAGGGGAGGTCGTGGCTGCTGGAGCTGGAAGGAAGCGTGGCGATTGCCGCTCTAGGGTGCATCCGGATGAGGTCAGCAGGGTGATGGCTCGCAGGGGATGCAACATGCACACACATGATACAGCGGGATCCCACTTGGGAATCCCACTTTGCCAACAAAGCGTGAATCCCCCTCCACGCTTACTGTCCATCCATTTTCCCCACAGCACTGGTGAACTCACCAGGATAAGAACCATGCCTCCTTTGACACATGCAAGCCACATTTTCCCTCTGCGTCCCCGTTTGGATTCTGCACATCCGCGTTTCTCCCTCCCCTGCTGTCCACGTCCCTCAGGACTATCATCCAGTGGAGTGGGCACCCCTCGAATGGCTGAACATTTTTTTCACTTCCTCCTCCAATTCGTCAAGGCATGCAGAAGTGGCCTGGGCCGGCCCCCTATGGATGGCTCCCCACACTGAGTCTGCCTGTCCCTGAACTACTCTGGATGCTCCTTTGCAAGGCATGGAGGTTGCCTCATCCATCCCCTGATGTCCACTGTCTGTCCCAGGCTTGGCACAACGGAACGTGCAGGCCCCCGGCTCAGGGGCCCTCGGATTTTAGCTGCTATAGATGGCAAAAGAGTTCAGGAAATGGGGCAGGCCTCATCTAAGTTACAATGTCAGCCTTGGACAATCTCCTCCGTGTGTTTTTCTAGGATCCCAGGGCCACCAATTACTAGATATTCATGATTACTCCTCCATGCTGAGCTGTGGGTCCCCTAATTAAGGAGGCTATGTCATTGCTGACTAAGCTGGTGCCTTCTCTCTCCAGAAAGTACCACAAGAGAGTCTCTGACTCATCACGCTCGTTCTTACTGCATGTGCACATGAGTGTTCCTGTGGGCAAGGGCACGCGTGTGCATTAAAAGCCATTTAAAATGTGCAACATGTGACACTGTAACAGCCATGCATGCTAAATCACCTTGCAAATGTATTTTTCTTCATGACAACTTTATTTTTGTTTTGTTTCATTTTGTTGTTGAGACAAGGCTCACTCTGCTGCCCAGGCTGGTCTCCTGAGCTCAAGTGACTCACCTCCCTCTGCTTCCCCAAGTGTTGGGATTACAGACATGCGCCACCATGCCCAGCCTCTTCATGGTAATCTTAAGCCTCTTCATCTGTGAACTGCTTCAGGTAACTCCTGTCTTGCGTTTGTGTTTTCATCGCTGGTAACCTTGGTTCACAAATGCACCTGGGGATGGAGATGCAGCGATGGTGGTTTTCACATCAGCAGCAGGGAAAGATGGAGCCCTCATGGGTGCTCTTAGAGGAGTTGGGTGGCCACCGGTGAAAAACTAAGGTGGGAATCACACTTTATACTATATGCGAAATAAATTCCAAACGGGGAAAATATTTAGATACAAAGAAGCTCTAAAAACATGAAAAGAAAGCACAACATTTTGTATATAATCGCAGAATGCAGAACTCCTGTCTCCAAGGAGGACATAAAACTCCAACAACATTAAAGATCGTCAGAGTCACGTAAGTTTTAAAGTCAAAAGTCAAGCAAAAAGCAGTGGAAAATACCTGTCACTCCTATCACAGCTACAGACACAGTTTCCTTAATATGTAAAGACTTCCTGGCCGGGCGCGGTGGCTCACGCTTGTAATCCCAGCACTTTGGGAGGCCGAGGCGGGTGGATCACGAGGTCAAGAGATCGAGACCATCCTGGTCAACATGGTGAAACCCCGTCTCTACTAAAAATACAAAAATTAGCTGGGCATGGTGGCACGTGCCTGTAGTCCCAGCTACTCGGGAGGCTGAGGCAGGAGAATTG